>PVLA01007967.1:0-95530 GCA_004027455.1 Hydrochoerus hydrochaeris | reverse complement strand
ACAGGCACAGGACCAATTGCTGTCCTGCAGGCCCATGATGGGTAAGGCCTGGTTGGATTCATATGAAGAGTCCTTGACCCAAGACAGGCGCTATCCTCACAGGGCCTGCCATACTCCCATAAGTGATAAGGGAAAAAATGTAGGGAGCGGCATGATAGCTTCACAGCTGCCGCTCCATCTCTCCCTCCTGTGGGCATCCCGGTGTGTTGGTTTACATTTCCCAAGCTAATTAAGTAACAAGATTAAAGTGTAACAAAGGTGAAAAAAGTTAATTAACACATATTGTTTAAGAGTATCCCTGCCTGGCCCTAAGCCTGGGACACTTCCTGCTTGGGGTTTAGGTTACTGCCAAAAGTTAGCAAATATATACTCCAGCTTCTAAAAAATAAAGTAGATTCAGATTCACTCACAGACAGGTGTGCAGTGTCTTCTGTCTCTCACTCGCCGACTCCCTGACCACCTTTGGGACCCCTGAGCCCTGCCGCAGCTGGACTCTGGCAGTTGTACAGTATCTGCTAAATTTATTTCATCCCTGGGTTTAAGAAGTTAATAATCTGTTGTAGTTACTAAGCTATTCACCACTACTCTGGGCTTGCTCTCGTTCTAGACATACTGGCATCCCTATCTACCTCAAGTACAACTAATGAAATGTGAGCAAATGTATTACCTCAACAGGAATGTTTCAGAAAAAAATATGTGCTTTGCTTAAGTATTTTCTCTGTGGGCTGGAAACTAGTAATGTTCCAGATGATGAGTTTTCTACTTATCTGCAGCCAAAAGGAAGAACAAGGAACTGGAGGTGCAGCTCATAGTAGAAGAATCTTTGCCTAGCATACGGGAGACCTGGGTTTGGTCTTCTGTACTGCAAACAGCTGACTTCCCATGTGAGCAAGAAAAAAAATTTTGTTGCCTTAAGCCACTGAATTTTTAGAGATGCTTATTATTGTAGCCCATCTTGAGTGACACACAGTGCAAAGGAAATGAGATCAACACACCAATAAACATCAAATAGTAAGCCTTGTGTTGCAGCAGAAGCATGCACAGCTCCAACGGGAGCACAGAAAAAGATCTGCAAATACCTAAGTCTTTTGGAAACATGCAGAAAGGCCTCAATGAAGTGGTAATCTTTGAATTAGAGCTTGAACTGCCAAGCAGGTAAGTTGGGAAAAGAGTATTCTAGACAAAGAGAATACTTTATACAAAGTCATAGAGGGAAAAGAAAATATGGCGTATCAGGAGGACTACAAGTAATGCAGTTTTGCCGGCATATTAAGTCTCAATATGGTGGATTTACTGCACAGGCAATGCAGATGAGACTTCACGAATCCTCCTTTCACAGGCACCTTCAATGCTTATATCTAATTTCATATCTGCTTTCCTAATTTTCTGCTCATATGCTTTCTATTTTTTCTTAGGAGGATCTCCTGTTAATTTTTAAATTCCATAAAAGCTGGATCTGTTTTTGATGAGGTAGAGGGTAAAGAGGATATGATATGTGTTCTGAGAAAACCCTTAATTTTTCTATATGATACCTTTTCAACATTTGAAAGAAGGAATAGTGTTTCCTTAGTCTTCTTTTCCCCTAGATGATCATCCTCAGTCCCTGCACTCTGCTCTCCTTGGATTGTGCTCTTACCTTTGTCTCATCTTCTCCACAGTAGCACCTAAAATGAATTCTCTAGATATAACCCTCAGTAACAGCATTTATCATCTCCCTGTATGATAATTCTATCACATTTAATTTTTCATAAATACTTCCATCCAAATGGTATCAAATTATTTACAATGTGGGAATTCCTCCTCAAATATAGATTGGTATTCTCAGATTTAAGTCATATCACCAATACCACACCTGTTTGCTTCAGTTTAGGTTTAGCAGAATTTGAGGGACAAATGTTACAGAGTAAAGAAAGTTCATTTTAACAATTGTACTAGTCATAGTACCAGAATATGGAGATAACAAAAAAGGAAAGAGAAAATTTTTCTCCTTCCCTAGAATTTACATTCTAGCTAGAGAAAAAGTGAGGAGACGGGAACAGAGGAGGAAAACAACAGAAAAGTAAATGAAATAATATTAGATAGCAATAAACACAAGGGAGAAAAACAAAACAGACGTGGAGAGGGAGAGTGGTGAGTAGGGAGAGGGTGAGACTGCAATTTTAGATACAGTCAGGAGAAGCCTTGCTAAGAATGTGACACTGCAGCAGAGACTCAGAAGTGTGGAAGTGAGCCATCTGGTGAGTGGCGAAGTACATTCCAGGTAAAGGCACCAGCAGGCACTAGGATTTTGAGATGGAAAAAGTTATTGGCATGTTCAAACAAAAGCAAATAGGTCAGTAGGGCTGAGTAGCAGTAGTGGAGAGAAAGCAGTAAAAGACAAGGTCAAAGAAGTGGGAGGGGGTCCACTGTGATAATTTAAGTTTCTCTGAGACAAGCAGTGCCAAGGGTGTACCTTTGAGGACTGACAGTCTCCAACTACATCCTATGAAAAGGTTCCAGCATCTATGTTGAGAACAGACTACAGAAAAAGCTGGTGGAGACACAGAAATCCATTTTATGGCAGCAGTCCAGACAGAAGATGACAGAGATTTGTATCAAGATGGTAGAGATGGTGGTAATGAGAATACTGGATTCTGAATACATTTTAAAAGTAGAGCTGACAAGAGTTCTTATAGGATCAGACATATCCATAGGATCAAGAATGACTCTGGTATTTTTGAATTAAGCAACTAAGACAATGAAATTGCTGTCATCCAATATAAGTTTGAGCCTGCTAACCTCATGAAAAAAGCAAAAGTAAATCTTAACTGCCGAGAATGAAAAGTTCCTTTTCTAGGAGAAACACTAGATTTATCTGGTTTAATCACAAGTGCGAAAGGGAATTAATGAGTCAGACTGCTAATGAGCACGGGGGTGGTACAATGCTAATGTTCTCAATGAAAAGACGCTGGTCTTTGCCAACACTTGCTAAAATCACAGAGAAAATATTGAAAATGGAAAGGACGAGTATGAAGGGGATGAGGAAGATGGGAGCAAACCTAGGACAATATATGAGGCCAAGTGGTCAGAAACTACACCCTTAGAGGTATGAGACTGCTCCTCTCAAAGTTGAATATTGTAATTTAAAGTGTACTTGCATCGCTGATTTTGTTCCAAGTACAGAAGTACATTATTAAATTAAAAACTAAGAATTTGAAAAAGCAATATAACTGGCTTGTTCTGGATGTGATTTTACTTGTTTTAATTAAATTTTTCAATGTGTGGGCCAGACAGTTATAGGCTAAAGAGCTTGCTTGCTGCTGAGCTTAAATTTCTCAAGAAAATTCATTTAGACAAAGAACTCTCTGGCTCATGCCTGTGGATCTGATGTTCCTTTTCCTCTTTCTAGGTTTAGTCTACATTGATGACTTTCTTCAATGGGCTCATTATAAAGTCTAAAAAGATCTTATACATAAATGCTAGATTTCTCTCACAGTAAGAGAATATGAATTAAAACTACTCTGCATCTCTTTCTTTCACTTACTTGGAAGAAGTATGTTGACTTGGCAAGGGTTTTCAGAAATAGGCATTCTCATCTGCAGCTTATAGAAGTGAAAACTGGTAAAACCTCTACTGAAATTCCTTTAACAATAGCTAGTAAAATTGCAAATTCTCTTTCAGATTTCAGCAATTTTGCTTCTAGGAGGGTAGCCTGCAGATATACATATATTTGTGAAGCAGTATGAGGTAAACCACTATCAGCACTGTAACAGCCAATTATTAAAAATAACCTCATCATCCACCAACAAGAAACAGTCAAATCAATTATGGCACATACATACAATGGAATAATATGTGCTTGTGAGAAAAACTGAAGCTGTATTTCTTATACTGCTACAGATTAACCTTCAAAATATC
This sequence comes from Hydrochoerus hydrochaeris, assembly GCA_004027455.1. Classification (NCBI taxonomy): domain Eukaryota; kingdom Metazoa; phylum Chordata; class Mammalia; order Rodentia; family Hydrochaeridae; genus Hydrochoerus; species Hydrochoerus hydrochaeris. The sequence goes on along the minus strand of PVLA01007967.1, from coordinate 91,633 downwards.
TTGATATATCTTTGTGTGTATTATCTATTTTATATGAATACATTTTTAAGCAAAGTATAAAAGAAAAATTATGCATGTGCTTATGTATATATACACTAAAATATCTCTAGAAAAATGAGAGGAGAAAATGGCAGGGTGAAGAATGGCTGCATAATCACAGCCTCTCCAGGACCTTGAATCTAGGGGCCTAAAACACAATAATTTAGCAAAGAGAAAAGGAAAAAGAATTCTGAGAAACATGAAGGAGGCAACAGAAAGACTAAAAAATCACAGAGAACCTGGAGACACTGAAGAAAATGCAGAGAAAAGAACATAATCTAGGATGCAAACCCTGGCTTCTGGGAAGGGGGACCTGTCTCTGCACACGCAAGTGAACTGAAGGTTAGCAGCACAAAGGAGAAATAATGGACCACAGTTCTAGCCCCCTCAAAAGTTTTGGTTATTGTAGTAAACTGCAAAACTGTGGAATTTTACTCTGAAAGTGACTCCTTTTGTATGGCAAGCTAGAGGTGAAGAAATTCACTATAGCAACTGGGGTTAACTGTTCAAGACTGAACCACTCTGGGAATCAGAAGTCACAGAACTACATTTCTGGGACCTTCTTACTAGAGTGACTGAGAAGGGAGACAACTATGGAAAGCAACCTTAGGAGAGGAGGTGGGTTAGTCATAGACTCCACAAGAAGTTGAAGCAGCTTTTGCCTCTGTTGTGGGAAGCTGAAATTTTCTGAGGGTCTGGGTCTGAAAGCACTGGCATTAAGTCCAGTGCTTGACCCTCCCCTTCACTGCCCATATCCTGTACAGAGATTTGTGGTCTGTCTGATTTCCCCATCTGCCAGAGTGATCAGGGATATACCTCTGCTTGGACTGTTACCATGCTATCAGAACCCAGGGTTTATAGACAGAAGGGACCCTGGAAAGGAGGGCACCTCACAAGCTTATGGGCCATGGAGCTAGGTGAAGACAGCAGTGACTTAGAGCACACAGAGGGGCACGAACACTGAGTGCTGATGAAATGAATATGACCATAAGGCAGAAATCACACCACTGATTGACCCCACCCAGTAGGAAGGGTAGAGCAGGACAGAACATGCACGTGCATGCATCCACACACACACACACACTGAAATGAGTGAGCAAAGTGGACCCTAGTTATGATTCATTATCATTCCCAATACCTGGGTAGGTTCTAATACTATTGGCCCTGGAAAGAAATCACTCACCTAAACACATGGAGACATTTTTGGACTCATTTCCTTTTTTTTAAATTTAGTTTTCTTTTCTTTTTTCTCCTTTTTCTCATTCTTTTGCTCTGTTTTATTCTTATTATTTCTTGTCTTTTTTTGTTACTTCTACAAAATTCTATTAATTTTTTTTTATTCAATTGTATTCTTTGCTGTTTGTTTTTTGAGGCAGGGTCTTGGGCTATATAGTCCTGGCTGACCTTGAACTTACTATGTAGCCCACAATGGCCTCGAACTTGTGGTGACCTTCCTGCATCAGCCTCCCAAGTGCTGGGATTACAAGTGTGCTCCACCATATCCAGCAGGTTTTTTTTTTTTTAAATTGGATTCTTTATCTCACTTTTCTGTTCTCTTCTTTTTATCCTTTATTTTCTTTTTCAAATTTTATTTATTTTATTTATCTCTTTTCCCACTCCTTTCAATTTTTTATTACAACTAAACTTTATTGAGTTTTTAGATATTTGATTAAATGCTATTATTGCTGAACTCTTTTTATGTTAATGATGGTATAGGTGTTACATTTAGTAGATTTATTGTATGTCTGTAATTGGTTTGTCTTTGTGTCTACATTACTGTAGATCTTTTTCTGCTGATAAGGATGTACAGTTGTAGCTTTAATTGGCTTTGTGGTATGTCAATATCTGGTTTGTCTCTATTGTTGCTGATTTCTTTGCTATTACAAGTAGTAGCATAGTTATTCTGCTGGTTAGTTTTTACTACATGTTAATACCTGGTCTATCCTGGCATGCACATTACTGTAGTTTGTTTTATCCTCTCTGTGGTGCTAGTGTACCTCAAGATTGTACACTAAAACCACCCTCAAATACTATACTGAGTAGGCTCAAGTGGGGTATAAACACCAAAACACAACAAATAAGAGCACATCACAGGGAGTCAGAGATCTAAATAGTAGGGACAGAGTTTCTCTAAATGATCATCAATCTGCAACACAAAGACAATAGAAATAGAAGAAAACAAGGCAACAAAACCCCTTTGCCTCTCAAAATCTCACAAAATCTCACCAAAGTAGAGGAAATTACAGGGAAAAAACTTGAAAACAAAATGGTCACAATGTTTGAAGAGCTCAAAAAAGAAACATAAGCAGTTTCATCAGATGTTTAGTGAGCTTAAAGAGGATTTTACTAAACAAATGATTTTACTTATAAAATTGATTAAGTTAAATAATAAACTGAGTTGAATAAGACATGAGTGACAAGTTTGATCATTAAAAATTATGAAAAGAAATCAAGCAGAAATATAAGACATGAAAAATTCAATAGAAAGGATGTCAAGCAGATTCAAGCAGTAGGAGAACAGTGTCAGAAACTGTAGACAAGGTAGATGTAGTAAATCATAAAGTAAATGGTACCCTCAAAACAAGACACCATGTAAGCTGGATCCAACTGCTGCTAGATGATACATCTACACACATAAACATCATCAGAATTACAGGAATAAAGAAAAAAATGACTCAACAGTCTAAAATATATATTCACTGAAATCATAGTAGAATACTTTTCAAAGACAGGAAAAGAATTCAATATTCAAGAATAAGAGGCATATAGAACCCCAAATAGCCACACCAGAAAAGAAATTTTCCATCATATGTTACAATCAAAATTCCAGAAATTCACCAAAGGAGAGACTTCTAAAAGCTATTAGAGAAAAACAGCAAGTAATCTAAAAGGCAAGTCCATCAGAATAGCTTAAATGTTTCTTCTTTGAACTCTTCAAACATTTTGACTATGCTGACAATCGAAGCACAATATGCCAAAACTTAAGGGACACAATGAGAGCATTTATAAGAGGGAAATCTAAAGCTGTGAATATATATTTTAAAATAACTAACCAGTAGTAAATAAATAAACTATGATGTAAAAGGTTATTGCCCTAGTATAAATTATTGTACAGTTATGGCAGTGGTCTAACATGGCAGAAGGCCAAAGCTGCTTACCACTACCTGCTTCTTTTTCAGCCCTAATTGTAACTCCTCTTCATGTTTGCACGCACAGAGAATTCCAATTGGTCCCTCACACGTCATCAATATCCACCCCATGCGCCACTTCCAATCAGAGGTCATATAACCCTCTACCTCTGCATCTGGCTGAAGGAGACAGCCCAGCCACCATGGGTTGTGTGCTCCTTCCCACGTCCTCAACTCAATAAACCTGTTCATTTTGTACTTTTACTTCTCTATTGTGCCAGAATACTCTAACATGATGCATGTCAAGTTCTCCCAAAAACCAAGAGCAACTCAATCCTGAAATTAATAGGAAGAAATTACAAAGATCAGAGCAGAAATTGATGAAAGTTTTGATTGGTTCTATCCTGTTGTATTTTATTTGATTTTATTATGTGTGATGGTATGGACAACTTTTTTGAGGAAAATGAGATATTATGGTAGCCATTGCTCATTTCCTATTATCTGGTTTTGAAATCCTATAATGCTCTCATTCTTTTGAATTGTGTTATACTATTTTGCTATGTTTGCTATTATTGTACGTGAAGGTATGGTCAACTATTCCGAAGAAAACAAGAGACATTATAGCAGCCACTGCTGATATCCTGTTGTATTGATGTGAAGTGCTGTGTTGCTTGCATTGTTCTGTTCTGATTTGCTTTGTTCTGTTTTCTTTTTATTCTCTTTAAAATAAAAAAATTTTTTTAAAGAAATTAATGAAACTAAGACAAAAAACAACACAAAGGGTCAATGAATCAAAGTTGGGTCTTTTAAAGGATAAGCAAAATTGATAAACCCTGAGCCAAACTCCCCCCTCAAAAAAAAGTTAAAGAGAAAACTCATATCAATGCAATTAAAAATGAAAAAAATGAAATCACAATTGACATCACCAAAATCCAGAGAATTAAAAGAAACTATTTCAAAAACTTGTATTACAATAAAGAACCTAGAAGAAATGGAAAATTTCTAAACACAAATGAATTACCAAAATCAAATTAAAGATATGACAACTCTGAAACCCCAATAACAGATAACTAAATAGAGGCAGTAGTAAAAACTCTACCAACAAACAAAAGCCCAGGACACCAAAACTTCAGGAAGATCTAATGCCAATACTCCTCAAACTTGTCAGTGAAATTGTAAGAGCGTGAGATTGCCAAACTTATTTCTGAAAGCTAGGATTACCTAAACACCAAAACACAACAAGGACTTAACAAATAAAGAAAACTACAGAATAATTTTCCTTTTTTTTCCAGAATAATTTTCTTAACGAACATAGATACAAAGATCTTCAACAAGATATTCTACTAGCAAACAATGCAACAAATTGATAAAAAGACCATACATTATGACCAATGTGGGTTTATCTTAGGGATGGTAGGAATGTTCAACATATGTAAATCAACAAATTTAATACGTCACATAAACAGAAGGACAAAAAAATCACATGATCATCTCGATAGTTGCAGAAAAAGCCTCTGACCAAATCCAACATTCACTCATTCATAATAAAAACCCTGATGAAAATAGGCATAAAAAGGCCTTATTTCAAGCTGATAAAAGCCATTTATGAGAAATCCATTTCCAACATCACACTTAATGGGCAAAAAAACAAAGCTTTTCCTCTAAAATCAGGAACAAGACAAGGGTGTCCGTTCTTAAGACTTGTTCAATAAAGTACCTGAAAATTTTAGCCAGAGTAATCAGACAAGAGAAAGAAGAAAAAAAGGATATATACATATATATCTCTATCTCTCCAAGAAGATACAAAAAAATATATATGGAAGAAATCAAACTACCCTTATACAGAGATGACATAATCCTCTACATACAACACCCCCCAAAATCCAACAAGATTCCTAAAACTAATAAACATTCACCCAAGTAGCAAAATACAAAATACACAAAAACCAACTGTGGAGGCAGCAGCCAGCATGCCGCTCTGCGGCCTGGCAGGCCACAGCCGCCCCAGGCGAGAACCGTATCAGCGTTTCCTGAGATCCACAATGCACCACGTTGGACCTGGGGGCGCTGGGAAAACGGGCAGCCAGTTCACCCCTCTGGTGGGCGGCTGTGAGCCTACCGGGGCACAGGCTAAGAATCAACATCCATCCATATCCATCTCCATCCCCTCCCTTTCTCCGCACCCCTCCCCCCCCAGCAAGTGAGAGCTGGAGATCTGAGCATGTCTTGCTAGTTTAACTATAGGCAATATAGCAAATAAAGGGGATTTTCTTCTGCCATCTCTTTGAAGGCAAACATGTTTATCTCTGTTTTGCTCTGTTTTGATCAATGGTATTGCTCTATTCAATATTCTGTTCTTGCAATTTTGGTATTTCCTTCGATATTGCTCTGCCTAATTGAAGGAAGTATTGTGAAGAAAATCAGATGTACTATTGTGCCTATTGCTTTTGTCCCAGTGGCCTGCTGTGAGGTTCTGTGCCAATTTCACTGTACTGCCTCAGTTGGCTATGTCCTGTCTTGTATTTTACCACCTTCAAAATAAAATAAATAAAATAAAAAAATAGTAATAAATAAGAAAAAATTTTAAAAAGTAAATAACAACAAAACAGATCAGTAAGGTACTGAGCAATCTGAAAAATGATATAACTAAACAAATAATGGACTTAAAAAGCAAAAGGAGAAAAGGCAAGTTCTCTAAAGGATATAACTGCATGTATATTTGAGAGTGTAGGATTGATGATTATTTTGCTAAGTTTTTGTTGGATCAGAGAACAGAAAAGTCTGCAGCCTCACTGTTTGAATGTCCACTTCGCATGCTTTAGTTTTGTAACTTGAACAACTACATCCAAGAAGACAATGTGTGATGTATCAACTAGTGATTTCTTGCTGTTCATTTTTTTTTTTGAAATTCTTCATTGTTTCTTCCCTTTTTTTTGTTTTGCTTTATTTTTCCCCACTCTTAAATTAAATTTTTAAAAAATAGAAAATAAAAAAAACCAACTGTGTTTCTCTATACCAACAATGAGTACACAAAGAAAGAAATTAGAAAAACAATCCTATTTACAATACCTTCAAAAGATTAAATACTTAGGAATTAACCTAACCAAGGAAGTGAAAGACCTCTATTACAAAAACTATAGTATCCTGAAAAAAAAAGAATGAAGAGAAGAAAATGGAAAGATATCCCCTAGTTCCTGGAAAGACAAACCAATATTGTCAAAATGGCCATATGAACAAAACTGATACAAGTAAAATCAGACATAGAAGGTTAAATAACACATGATTTCTCTTATATGAGAAACTCAAAGTATAAATATTTAAAGATCAAAGTAAAAGATGATAAGAAACTGAAAGACAAACCTTTTGTAGATAGGAAGGGGATCTAAGGATGGAGGGAGACGGGAAGGAAGGAAGGAAGGAAGGAAGGAAGGAAGGAAGGAAGGAAGGGGAAAATGCTACGATACGATATGTACATGTATCAACTCCCCACAATGAAAGTATTCATCATGTTTGCAAACATACCAATAAAAACATATAATAATAAAGAATATGAGAAAATAGTAATCATGTTTGCTTTCGGGGAAAGGAAGAGGAAGCTGAAGGAAGCTTTTCCCTATGAACCCTTCTAAATTCTGAACAATATGAATCTCTTATGTAGTTAAAACAAAAAATTAAAATTAGAGAGCTGGGAGTGGTGGCAGCACTTGGTAGGCTAAGGCAGGAGGACTGCTTCAAGTTTGAGGCCAGTCTGAGCTACATAGTGAGTGCAAATTTGGTCTGAACTGTATCAGCAAGACCTTGTCTCAGAAAACCAAAAATAAGATTGAAAAAAAAAATGCTAGCATATTCCCAAAGTGTGTAGGTTGTCACAAGAACAACAAGTGAGAAAATGAAAGGCTAATGGGACTGAGGAAGAGGCCCTTCACAAAATATGTGATTGAGGTCAAAGACCAGGCAGAGCTCCCTTACATTTCAAACTTTTAATAACTATGGTTTTGGTTTAAATCCTGGGACACTCTATACAGACACTTCATCTACAATTAAATATAATATGGTCCCTAAAATTAAGTATCTTTCATTTGCCTCCAGCTTAAAGTGATGGTTCTGAAATAATTCAGACTCCAGTGTGTTGGTACATGCCTATAATTCCAATACTCAGGAGGCAGAAGCAGAAAGATGACTGCAAGTTTGAGGCCAACCTGGACTATGTCATAGTTCAAGGCCAGCCTGAACCACATAGCAAGATCCTGTCTCAAAAAACAACAAATTTAGAAACATCCAGTATGAAGAAATGAGACAATATATGCTATTCAATTGCTTTCCCAATTAATACATTTTATAGCAACCTGTTATTCTTCTATTTGCATATCATCAAAGCATGAGGACTCATTTTCACGATTATCATTTAGCAAAATTTTTTTCTCAGATGATCCTGGTCCCCAGGTTTTAGGTCTGCCTTTGAGGCACAGGCTACATTGATTCTTTTCACTACATGATCAATCAACTCTCTTCTCTGTATTGGCATGTCACAAAGTTGAAGGTCATCATCTTATCCTTTCATACTGTATGTAGTATTTTCATTATCCAGAATTCATTCCACAATTTCTCTGGTGACCAGTTCTTTAGACACTTTCTAAACTGTGTCTCTCACAGTGTGGCAATTAGAACCAAATAAAGAATTCAAGATGTAGTCCAACCAGGAGAGAATTGAATGGATGGTGTGTTTTCATCATTCTACTAACCCTGCTAATATGAACAGAACTTATCTAAGTTCTATTTTCTTTTCCCCCTCACAGAGGAAGAATTTAAGGTGAGGTGACCCAGTCAGATAAAGGAAAGCTGCTGGAACTGGGAAGAACTAGGATTCTTTCATCACAAGGCCATTTAGGAACATATTTTTAGAAATTTATTTATAATTCTGATATAGAATTTCTGGGCTTTCTTCCTCTTGGCTTCTTTGAATTCTATCTTTTAAGTAGGGAATGTGAGAACTCTGAACACCCCATCTAAATGTCTAAGCGGGTCTTTCAACTCCATGCTGAATTGTTCTCTATCACAGCATCCTGTTTCTTTCATACAATTTATCAGAATTTGTCACTGGATCTTCATTCATTACCTACTGTCTTCTCCTAATCTCTGTGAGGCCAAAGCCTATATCTACTGTATTCCCAGTGTGTATCTTAGTGCTTGGCACACAATATTGCTTTTTGATGAATGAAGCATGGGATCTGAGAATAGGATTGAGAACTCTACCATCAGAGCTAGTTTTTGTCCCAGGCCCTGCCATTATGAATTGTGTATTCCTAGGTACATTACTTAATTCTTCATGATCTGTTTCCTCACTGGTAAAATCACATCACAGGGCTGACACCATATTCAGTGAATTTATAAGAAGTATACAAAATCAACTCTCAGACCATCTGGCACACAGTAAACAAAAAATTATATTTACTGAAGCCATTTCAGCTCTTCTATTACCATCATCTCCCACTCAGTGACTGGTGCTGGAGGATAATTAACTGTGTAAAGATACATCAATTATTTTAACCTGCCCACCTTAAGATGTCCTTTTTAACTGTAGTAAAAAGCGCAACATAAAAGTCTCTTTTCTTTAAGTATGCAGTATAGTAGTGTTAAGAATACATTATCTGGAGATAAAAGATCTCCAGAATTTCTTTATCTTACAAAACCAAAACTCGGGGCTGGGGATTTAGCTCAGCAGCATAAGTGCCTGCCTTGCAAGCAGGCGGTTGTGAGTTCAAGCTCCGGTACCGATTAAAAAAAAAAAAAAAACTAAAACTCTATATTCACTGAATTCCTTTCCTTCACATAGCTTCTGGCAACTATCATTCTACTTTCTAAGGGTTTGGCTACATAAGATACCCCATACAAGTGAAATCATACTTAAAGATGTAGTCCAACAGAAAGTTAAATGGAAATTGTATTTTTATTTTGCTACTACTGCCACTATTATGACCAACAATCTAGGTGCGAAAAGTATTTGTCTTTTTTGTTGTCAATTTATTTCACTTAGCACCACTCTACAGGGGTTCATCTACATTGCAGGGATTCATCTATGTCCTTTATTTTTAAGGCTAAATATCCTACTATATGTATATATCATATTTTTTTATTTATTCATCCACGGATGGACATTTAGGTTGCTTCCACCTATTTGCTACTGTAAGTATATTTCAGTGAAAATGGAAGTGTAAATATCTCTTCAAGATTTTTTGTTACCTTGTTGAAGTATACACTTCTTTTTCTTCCTTAAACTCTCCACAACCCTACAATACTGGCAGAGCAACAGCAGTTATGAGAGCCACCAGTTTACCTTCTTTTTTTGCTTTTCTCACTAAATTATTTTGCTTTCGAGAGTTTCCTTTCTAATGTCCTCTGGGATCCACTATTTAAGTAAATTCAAAAGATAAAATTTCAAATTTATTTCATTCATCAAAAAGGGAAGAGAGCTATTAAACCTTTCCTCACCCTCTGTCAGAAGTGCTCCCAGCCACTCAGTGAGAGGAATGTGCTGTCCTGGGACTGTGCAGAGCAAAGCTACAGGATACCAGGGCCCAGCTCCTGAACAGGGAATGGCTATGCCTCCACCTCAGTTGGCCAAGGGCATTTTTTTTCTTTTTTTTTCTCATGGGCATTTTTAATAATTCAGATTATAAGTAGTATTTTAAATACTGTTGGTATTTCATCAGGAAACTATCACTTTCTCTTGATAGATGATATAATTAAGTACCATTCATTGAGTTGATTGGTCTTATGACTTAGCCAGAATATTTCTATGCAAATCCACTTCCAATCTTATGATGACCAACTAACAGATACTATTGGATTTGATCAACAAAGCTACACTTTTTCCCAGGAATCTTCAGAATCAGTCACTTTCATGTTATTATTCTGCAGGCAGCAGATTGAGGCACTGACAGCCAGTTAAAAGAACTTTGGGGGTCCCTCAGGGTGGTTGGCTCTGTCTTTGAGGGACCTTAGAGCAATGAGGTGACCTACAGGAAGGAGGAATAGGTCTCAGCACCTGAAACTTCTTTAAGCTATAAAGCAGTAAAGTTAACCACAAGTCACAGAGCAAGACAGGCTGTGGTAGTACAAAGTATAAAGTTCCAAAACTATTCACAACCATTTTCAAAGCAGAAATAAAGTACACATATCTCCTTGTCCCCATCTCAATGTTCCTGCAATACGAGTGTACTTACATAAAACACACATGCACAAACATATACAAACTCATGAGCAAGATACTCAAAGTATCAGGGGAGAGGTAACTTCTATGGGGAAAAAAAGGCATTCATTTCCTTTTTGTGAGATTTCAGGAGCATAAAATCCTACTTTTTTATTTTAAAGAGAAAAAAAAACAATGACACAGAATTTCAAAATAGGGTAATAGGAAATGGACAATGATTAATACATTGCATATTGCTGTCTTTAAAGCACTTGATCAACCAATATTAAGCACAGTCCGATCTCTTCAGTAAACTAAAAGAAATTAGTAGTATAATTAAGTTAGCTAATACGTGTGTGTGTGTGTGTGTGTGTGTGTGTGTGTGTGTATTCCTAAATTTCTGAGAACTTCTCTTGATGCCATATCTTGAAAACTATTGTGGTATGTCTGCCATCATACATTTAGTACAAGTTATACTTGTTTATCTGTTTTTAAACAAAAAGACCAGTTTACTATTGTATTCTGGCTTTTTATTGTTGTCTCTATAACCTTGGATAATAAAATTTCATCTGACTTTCCTTAAAATACCATTTAACTATCATAAAAACAAAAACCATTCCTTTAATTGGCCCTCTCCCATCTTCCTCCCCACGTCAGCCAGCCACAGTCTTGCTTTTAACTTTCTCGGTCAGTCAGCTTTGGCACATTCCCTCCTCCCTTTCTGCTCAGACTACTTACCCCAAGGTCACCAGTCAAGTGGTTCTTTTCAACAATTCCTTGGCCCCTTTGAATTTCGAGACATGCAGAACTCAAAGGGTGTTAGACCTACACTTTTACAATCTCTCCACAAGGGAGCAAACTCATCCATGCCCAATACTTTGCAATCTCCTGACCCAGGTGACTTCCAAAATGCCTTGCCAGATACTTGTCAAGCTCCAAATCTAGCACTTAAAATTCCCATTGGTCCCTGAAGGTTTTTGTTGTTGTTGTTGTTTTTGTTTTAATATGTGCTTCTTCCTATGATCCAGGCATTCAATTCCCTCCCAAAAATCAAAATAAAATAAGCATTAAAAAATTATCCAGCTTCCATGTCCTGTAGCCTAGATCTTCATCTTACTTCTCACCATGTATTATTCTGGACTGTTATAATAAAAATACCAAAGATTGGCTGGTTTATGAAGCACAGCAGCTTATTTCTTACAGTTCTAGAAGCTGAGAAATCCAAATCAAGTTGCTGGTAGATTCTGTGTCTGATGAGAGGACCTGCTTCCTCATAGACAGCCATCTTCTCATTGTGCCACACACAATGTAAGATGTAAAGAAGTATCTGGAGCTTCTTTTCTGAAGGCACAAATTCCATTTATAGGACTCTTGCCTCCATAACCTAATCACCTCGTAAGGGCCCTATTTCCTAATCTCATCACACTTTGGGTAAGGATCTAAGCATAAGAGTTTAGACCAAGTACCATTTACCCAAACTTTCAACAGTGACCTCCAGATCGTTCCAATTATTTATGTAGTTCTCTCCCTTCTTTCCTTTATCTGCTTGTCATTAAATCCTAAAAATCTTGGAACAATATTTCAAGTCTGACATCTTATCTCCATTCTTACAAAATACAATCTAACTGTTAAGAATCTAAGCGCTAGAGCTAGAATGGGCCTAATTCTGCTACCTATGAGCTCTGATACCCTGGATAAGATGCTTGTGCCTTTGTTTCCTTGTGTCTCTGTTTCCACCTCTCTAAATGGAGACAGTAGCCTCAATCTCAGGAGTGTTGTAAAAATTAAAACAGGGGCATAGTTGCTCAACACGATGCCTGATACATAAATAGCAAGTGCACCATAAATGACAGCAGCAGCATCTCTGTACCTTTTTGAGAAGTACCTGATGTTCATATCCCCTGCCTCCTGGAGAGGGGTGGTGCTAACTTGGCCAGTAGCTGTCTGCCTCTCCTTTTTGCTTCCCTTTGTTCCCCCCTGCATCCCAAAGAACTGGAAGAGTTTGCTTCAGTGTCTTCCCTGGCCATCAAATTGCTGTTCTCCAGAGTGCAGCCAAATTCAGTGTGGTGTATTTCCCCCACTCCAACCACTTCAGAGGATACCACTGCCTTTTTGAAGAAGGGAGGGCTAAACTCTGGAATGGCTAAAATTAGGAAGGAAATAATCTGGCCCCATCATTTGCATAGCCAATGTTTGGCTTGGAAGCCATAAACAAACATGCAAGCTCCCAGATCTCAGCTCTTTTTCTCCCTCAACCTACTACTCATATTGCTACCACATTAACATCCCAAAACAAATCTGTTCATGCCTCTCCTTGGTTTAAAGAATTTTTGCTGGCTTCTAGCCTATTGAAAGATTCTGGACTTATGCTGTCCAATACTGTAGACACCTCTGGTTATTCAGCACTTCAACTGTGGTTTCTACAAACAGATGTACTGTAAAGGTAAAATGTATGCTGCATTGGAAGACATTAATAAAAGGAATGTAAACTATTACCTAAATAATTTCTTTATAAACCAAAGTTCTTTCTAGAGTCTTTTAAATCAGGTTTACATTACCTTTTTAAATCAATATGCCATCTTTTGGGCATGTTTGTATTTTTCCTCCTTTCCTTCATTTATATTCCCTTTTATTCTTTTTTATAATATAAAGTGTTAATGATTTTAGAAGCAATTATTTTTTGGATTTTTTAAATGTAGCAAAATACAGAATAAAATTTGCTATCTTAATCACTTATAATAGTTCAGTTGCATTAAATACATTTACACTGTTGAGCAATCACAACCACTATCCATCTTGAGAACTCTTTTCATCTTGCAAAACTGAAATCCTGTACCCATTAAACAATAATCCCCCATTTCTCCTCCCTCAAGCCCCTGGCAACTACCATTCTGCTTTCAGTCACAATGAATTTAACTTACACAAATTGGTTGCTTTTGGTTTAGTTACATTTACACATTATAAAGTATTCAAGATATTTAATAATACTGGAATATAGTATTTGCCTTTTTATAATTCATTTATTTAACTTAGTATAATGTTCTCAAGGTTTATAGTATATACCAAAATTTCCTTTTTTTCTCCTTCCTTCTGCTTTGCCTCCCTCTCTCATTCTTTTTTTCTACTTTTCTTTTCTCTTTCTTCCTTTCTCCTTTCCTCCTCCCATGCATAGTTGTTCTGAGAGTGGCACCCACGACCTTATGTGCTCTAGGCAATCATTCTACCACTAAGCCTTCCTTTTATTTTTCTTTTGAGACAGGGTCTAAGCTGCCAAAGTTGGCTCCAAATTCATGATTCTCCTGTCTTAGCTTCCCAAATAGCTGAGATTATAAGGTATGTGCCAAAGGGCTCAGCTCTTTTTAAGGCTGAATAATAGTCTATGTGTTTGTACATTTTACCCACTCATCTATCACAGGACACTTGGTTTGCTTCTACTTTTTGTTGCTGTAAATAAGGCCACTGTGAACATGGAGGTTACTACTATCAATTCTTTGGGGTGGATTCCAGGAAACAGATTTTCTTCCAGGTTTTTGCTGTCCTGAAAAAAAAATTGGACAAGAAAAATACTAAGATAGCGAGGTTTTACATTTAGTACAGGTATTGAAGGTAGAGAAAGAAGTATGATCAGCAGAATGCTGACCAGGCCACTGAAAGGGCTTACAGTAGCCTTCTCTTTTGTATCTCTCATTCTGACTTCAGATCTGGGACATCCTATCAAAACCCTGCTTGATTTTGTGTCAGAAGAACTAGCATTCTCTGATTGGTCCCAGGTGCAGCGTTTGGGTGCATATGTACCTGGATCCCTGTGACTGACAGGTCATGTCCTCTTGCCCAGCTGGCTGGCCACACCCTAATCTCCTGCCTTACAAATGCAGGATCATATGGTGTTAAGGTTGGAAACCTACTGAAATTTGTGATTTGACAGTTTTGGGAAGTAGGGCCTTTGAAAGGTGTTTAGCTCATAGAAATTCCACCCCTAGAATGGATTAATACCATTATTGAGGGAGTAGATTAGTTATTATAGGAGTGAGTAAGGAATAAAAAGAGTTTACTTGGCATGGTAATGCATGCCTAATAATCCCAGCACACTGGGAAGGTAAGGTAAGAGGATCTGTAATTTAGCAATATCCTGTCTCAAAATAGCAAATAACATAGTGGGGGTTAGGAAATGTAGCTTAGTGGAAGAGACCCCACAGGTTCAATCCTCAGTACTCTGATTTCTTCCCGTCTCATACACTCACTTGCCTTTCTACCATGTTACAATACAGCAAGAAGGGCCATGAGCAGGATACCATGGCAACAAGCCTATAATCCCAGCTACTTGGGAGGCTAAGGCAGGAGAATAGCAAATTGAAAGCCAGCCTGGGAAACTTGGTAAGGCCCTGTTTCAAAAGCTTAAAAAATAAAAAGGGATAGAAATGTAGCTCAGTGGTAGAGCACCTCTGAATTTCTTCTTCATACAGATAGGTATGTGTGTGCACACACACACACACACACACGCCCATCAATCTTGGATTTCTCAGTTTCTAGAACCCTGAGTCAAGTAAACTATTGTTTAAAATTTACCCAGTATTGTTTTTTATTCTCTTTAAAAATAAAAAAGATTTTTAAATTAAATAAAATTTACCCAGTTTGCAGTACTCTGTTAAGAATAGATCATGATGACTCTATAATTAATTTTCTGAAAGATGGCTGCCTTACTGTCTTCTATCACACTTAAGTCTCAAACACCAACTGGGTTGAGTTTATATATCCTAGATATTGACCTCTTCTTAAGTATGTAGTTTAGAAATATTTTCACTCATTTCATGGTCTACCTTTTTTTACTCTGTTGAATGTGTCCTCTGATTCATAGAAGTTCAAAATTTTGATGTAGTTTGTCTATTTTCTTTCTTTTTTGAATATGCCTTTGGTATCATACTTAAGAAATTACTGCCTAATCCAAAGTCATGAAGATTTTCCCAAGACTTCTAAGCATTATATAACTTTAGCTCTTTTGTATTTGATTCATACTGAGTTAATTTTTGTATATGTTGTAAAATAAGAGTGTGATTTGTTCTTCTGCATATGGATCTTCAGTTTGCCCAGTGCCATTTGTTGAAATAACTGTTCTTTTCCCATTGAAAAGTTTGGATATATTAGGTTAAATACATTCTTAAAATAAAGATTGCCTATTTCTTTTTACTTTTTCAATGTGGTTCCTAGAACATTTAAAATTACACCTGTATCTTCCACTATACTTCTGTTGGACAGCACTACCCTAGATGCTCCAAACAAGTCACCAAGCATCATGGATGACAACAGCAAATAAAATGACAGTCTTCAAGCACCTTTTGTCTTACATGTTTACCATTATAGCATTCAAAGGGCAGGACACCAGAATCCTAAAGAGCCAAGGCTTTTGAGTTAGTCGAACCTAGGTTTTTGGTTTTTGGGGTTTTTTTTAGTCATTTTTTTATTTAAAGAGGAAAAAAAAAACAGGAAAAAGGTAGAAATATTACAGAATTTCAAGAAAAGAAGATAAACAGTAAGAAATCATTAGTTGATAAATTACATATTGTTCTTTTAGAAATAGTTTTTCAAGTTACAAAATTAAAGCACACAAAGTGGACACTCAAGCATTGAGAATGCAAACAGATCTGTTCAACAATCCAACAAGAACCTAGAAATATGGTTATCAATCCCACACACCTAAACATACATGCAGCTATATCTTTTATAGCGCTTCCTATTTCCTCTTTTTTTACAATAGCAATTATACATTTTTAAAATTTTATTTAGAGAAGAAAAAAAAGCAAAACAGAAAAAATGGTAGCAACAATACAGAATTCTTAAGGAAAGAAAGAAAGAAAGAAAGAAAGAAAGAAAGAGGAAAAAAAAGGAAAATGAGGAAAAAGCTCCACTAAGAAATCAATAGTTTATAAATTACATACTGTCTTCCTGGATGTAGTTGTTCAAGTTACAAAGTTAAAGGGTACATAGTAAACATTCAAACAGTCAGACTACAAACAGTTCTGCTCAAAGATCCAACAAAGATTCAGCAATATGGTCATCTATTTTACACACTCAAACATACATGCAGTTATATCCCTTCGAGCACTTTCTTTTCCTCTCTTTTTTACAACAGCAATTACACATTTTGGTTTTATTACACTTGTAGTTCTTATTTACTTTTTACATTAGACATACAATATGATATTTACAAATATGTTTTTTATTTATTTCACTAATGAAGATAGGCTCAAGTTGTCTCCATTTACCTATGAAGGCCTCAAGATGATCTTTTTTATAGCTGAGTAATATTCCATTGTATAAAAATGCCACATCTTTTTCATCCACTCTGTAGTTGATGGCCATCTTGGTTGTTTCCAGGATTTAACTATCATAAATTGTGCAGCTATGAACATGGGTGCACATATATCACTGTGATATGAACTTTTCAGTTCTTCTGGGAAAATACCCAGAAGCAAAATAGCTGGATTGAATGGGGCTTCCAATCCTAGTCTTCTGAGAAGAACCTAGGTTTTAAGACCAGCCCTGTCTAACACAGCTATGAGTAGCCATAGGTACTCATGTAACTATGTACTGAGTACTTGAAATGTAACTAGTGAAAACTGATATGTGCTATAAGTATAAACAGACCACATAAAATAAAATATCTCAATAATATTAAAATGCTAGTATTTTTCAAAGATTGAGTTAAATATATATTATTAACATAAATTGACTTATCTTTAGACTTTATTTTTACAGTAATTTTAGGTTCACAATTATGCTGTGAACGTAAAAGGTGCAGAAATCTCCCACATAATCACTGCCCCCACACATGCATAACGCATTCATAATCAACATCCCTCATCAGAGTGATAGTTGTTATATACTGACAAATCATTATCACTCAGAGTCTACTCTTAGTGCTATACACTCTACGGGTTTGGACAAATTGACATGCATTCACTATTATAGTAACAGAGAGACTAATTTTGCCGCCCTAAAAGTATTCTATGTTTTTCCTATTCAACCCACTTCTCTTCCTGGCAACCATTGATATTTTTATTCTTCCTGTAGTTTTGTCTTTCCCAGAATGTCATGGGAATCATACAGAATTCAGGCTTTTAGAATTGGCTTAAGTTAGTAACATGCATTTTAGGATCCCTCCACATATTGACAGCTCCTTTTGTAATTTTTTATTTTTCCTTCTAAAAACATAGCTCCTAAAACATCTTTTTACCTTCTGACAACTCGTTGCCTCACAGGTCCTCAAGTTCATGCCCAGCCACACTTAATTCACTGCACCCTTAGCATGCTAGCCTCCTTGCCTCACCTACAATAGAGTCTTTTTAAAATTTAAACACTAATTCATGTTCAGATTCCATTCAAATATGACATATTCAGCGAAGACTTTCTACACTTCCACTGCATTCATGCCATTTTTTACTGAACGTCCCACTTCCTAATTTTTTGAGTATGTGTCAGACTCTCTTTCCAGATTATGAACTCTGTGAAGTTAAACCCTGTGTTTTACCTTTGGGTCCTCAATCCCTAGCACAGTCTAACACTTAGTAGGCAGTCACAGATGTTGAGTCAATCAATACTGAATAAAAGGAAATTTTGGATTATCTTCCATTATGAAAAAAACCTACTCAGTACTGAATAAAAGGAAATTTTGGATTATCTTCCATTATGAAAAAAACCTATCTGGTTACAAGCAGACAAAAAAAGGATTTCACATGCAACGGATCAGGCTGTTGCAGACTATCAACTAACAGCTACAATTATTCATAAGCCAAAGTTTGTGTTTTAGTCAATTCCTTAATCAAAAATATAAAGAGTGCCACAATGAAGTCCTAATGGTCCATGGACTGGAAATAGTTTGGGAAGGTGGGGACCAGCTATGGGAATTAGATGGTTAAAACAACTACATTCCATATCCATTAAATGTTGATGGCCAGGCCTTACCAGCATAGAGGCACTGAAACCAAGCCTTTCATGTACTTTCCAAAGAAAGCCACCACGATGATTAAAGGGTCAGAAAATGAGATTTATGGGGAATGGCCACAGAAACAGAGACAATTTTGCCTAGACCAGAGAAAAGGCCAAAGGATGGCTTAATAACCATTTTCAATCATTATTATTACCCAGATGACAGTGACCATATGGTCTCCATTTCCACCAAAGAAAGAATACTGAAAATATACTTAAGCTGCAGCACAAAAAAGTTGTCTAGTTTTAACAAAGAATGTAAGAGTTAATAATACACAACAGAGCAGACCCAGGAAGTATGGAGCATAGCCAGTTCTCCTTTATTACGTTGGAAAGCAGAAAAAGGGTAGGGTGTGTTCAGACTTTCAATAATCTTTTGTTGAAGGCAAACTCTACTAGCCTGTCCTCAAATGAATCAGAAACATATGAGAATTAAAAAGTAGTAGATATATAAAATGGAAACAGCATCCCTATCATGTGAGTATTTGTCTTTCATTCAAGGAAAGATTCTTGATATATACTAGTATTTGTCAACACATAAGATCCAAATCCCAACAAAAATTGGGAGACACAAGGTTGATCTTAAGTGTTCATTTAATCTACATCCATCTTTACCAAGCACATATTATACTCTTCCTCATTTGGTACCAGGAATCTCCAGGAAGCAACCTCAACTTCCATAGTTAGTAAACATGGACAATTCCCAGTAATCTTTTGAACACTGAATTCAGATTTGTAAGTCAGTCGACACATGAACATTCCATGCTGAGAGATGAAGACACTTTCTGCAAATAATGTGAATTTTGTGTGAAACTCAATTATATTATATACAAAAGTTAGGGAACCACTGAATGGTGGTAGTTCCTTTGATATGCTCCCTGCTTTGTCTCTGTATACACAGTCCTTCTTTACTAATTTGTTGCCTGAATGTCAATAGGCCACTTTTTATGTCTCCTTAGACTATATTTCTAAAACTGTTTCCATGTCTTTCTGTTTTTAAGTACAAAAGACATGCTATCAGCTAAAAATGCCTGAGAATCAATCAAGAATATTTTTAGTCCTCTCTATATCTTTAGCCATCTTTCATTCATGTGACACTTATACTTCCTTCATATGACTCACCATGCTAAGCAACTGGTATGTCCTAGACAAATAAAACACACTGTGACTAAGATTCACAGTGCAGTGGCCAAGGACAGATAGATGCAGGTGTAAATAGAAGTTCAAGTCTGTAAGCACTATTGGGAAAGGAAAGGCAATGGAAACACCAGAGATGAACAGCTGAGTGTTGCTCAGGATATAAGGCAGAGTTTACAACCTGCAATAGCAACTCTTACACTAACAGTAGGCTTTTTTTTTTGCACTGGCAGGTGAGACAGGCAGGAATAGAAAGCAGTAGGTAGTCAGAGTCTAGCTAGGAAGCCCTTCAAGAATTCTCAGCACCTTTCACAGCACCCCTTACCTAGCAACAACCACGACTTCGTTCCAGTCCCATCTCCTATGCCACACTGGTGACAGTGCATTGTACTTGTAGGTCAAACTTCTCCTCAAGACTGGGCAAGATAAGAGTTGTGCCACTTTATCACTACACGTCTATCACTCTGCACATATGCAGCTCAAGCAAAATTTGAGGACTAAGTTAAGTAATTAACTGATGTGTGATTAGGATTTTAAAAAGCAGAATCTTGGATTTATAATCCCAAATACCATTCTCTATCTAGTTCATTAGGTTTTGTTCTTCCTTGAAAGCTATCTGTCCTCAGTTGGTTCATGCTTTCATATCCCTCAAATTTATATGCATAAATCAATCCCCTTCCTCCACAAAAGGAAAAGGGACAAACATTACTGTCCTCAGCTAAGACTAATCTATGTGAGAATAAAAAATAACCACACCAAAGAGATAATAGGGAACTGGCTTCTCAAGCACTCAGAGGAATGTGAGATTACTGCCTTGAGAGGGAGAAAGAAAAACCCAACCCGATTACAGTGTAAAAATAGGTCACTGCTTGAATAAAGTCCTTGGTAACTAGCAGAAAGCTTTCGCTTCTGACTCTAATGTCACAAGAAAGTGGCAGCACAATCTTAGAATAAGGGTTCTACAGCCAGCTGGCCACCTTGGCCTGGCCTCTCATCTGGCATTCTAGAAGTAGCACAAGAGGTCAGGACACTCCTGGGAGCTCAGTGGGCCTTTGTTACTTCTGACATACAATACCAGAGTTGGTAAGAATTTTGTTTTGTTTTGAACAAACTGGGAGACAATTCAAGGTTGCCCTATAAATCTTTCTCACTTGCATTCAACTACAGTAGCAGAGAAATGAATAGAGTTTGAACTAATTCAAATATCTACACAGAACAAACAAGCAGATTCTATGCTGCAAGAGACAATTACATACTGGAATACTTTACTGTTTGTAGCAAATTTAGTGATTCTGTGTGTGCATGTGTATTATGCACAGATCACAATTTTCCATCTATGGCAAAAACTGCTGTGTATTGCTCAAAAAGGCTGAGAATTACTGACTGAAGTTAGTGGTAGGATACAAGAGGTAAAGAAAAGGGAATTTGAGTATTATGTTTTTTAGCAAACGCTTTATTTCATAATAGCAGTGATCAACACAGGGTACCAGAGCTCTCTTCTGATAAGAGTAATTCTCAGAAGAAGCTCCAAAATGGTATAGTGACTCATTCCCCTATAAAAATAGCCATGGCTTATAATGTACATGGTATGTGTGTCTTTTCTTTAAAATAAACTATAAAAGCTTTGAGGAAAGGGCTTAGGTAAGGTAATTAAAACTTACATTTCCACTGTTTCTAACAGAGTTTGAGTAACTAATGAAAGAAGGGGGAAATGAGGAAGCTCTTATCTAAGCAATGTCTTCTTATGCCAAACATTCTACCAAGAAAACTTAATGAAATACGTATTTAAAGAAAGCTAATGAAATTTGTAGGGTTTTGGCATATATTTTTTTCAATGAAAAAAATTTTTTCGGAAGAAACTCCCATTTTTAACAGCTGTTCATTGTGGAAAATACATGATAAAACCTACTTGGTTCAATAGTTTTTGCTAAATTTGCATTTCATTAATCAAAAGAGCAAGATAAACTTGAAAAATATTAATGCATGTATATGTAAAAAAAATAATATGCAGAAATATAAGCAATTTTTGCCTTGCCAAAACAAGAGTTCTTCTGAAACCTAGTCCCACTTCTCCATAATAGGGTCTTGGGCCACAGTTAGAATAACTAACATATACAAATAGAAGGAACTGTATCTACCAAGTGCCATTTGGATTCCATGGTGCAAGTAAGAAACCCAACGCAAAATGGCTTGCATATCAAAGGGGGTTTACTGGCACACATGAAATGGAAAGTTCAGAGGGTGGGTGGCTTCAGTTTGGCTTGAGTTTGATTCAAGAGCTGTACAAAAAACAAGGGTCTGTTTTCTTTCTTTTTTTCTTTCTATCTATCCATCTATCGATCTATCTACATATCTATTTATTTTGAAACAGGGTTTTGCTACATAGTTGAGGCTGGACTAGAATCTGTTATGTAGCTCAGCACAACCCCAAATTCTCAATCCTCCTGCCTCAGCCACCCAAGTTATAGAATGAACCCATACCCAGTTTCTTCCTCTCTACTTTATTAAATACATTCCAAGAGCAGTTTCCCTAGTTAGGGTTAGATAAGTCTCAGGATTCATGTCCCCATGACATCCAGGACAGAAAGACAGCTGGCTTTGGGGAGGTCTGTCAGAAGACTGAGGAATGCTTTTTTCACAGTCCTCAGCAAATACTCTGATCATCTACACTGGGTTATATCCTAGGCCTAAACTAACCCCTGAGAGACCAACCCCTTAATCACTGCGGCAACATATGCTGGGTTACCTGATTGGGTTAAATAATAAAGACTCACCCTTGGAGCTGGGAGGTGGAACCAATGTCTCCCCTATCAGAAGACAAAACAGGCTGTTCCAGAAGGGAGTAGGAAGGTAGAAAAGATGTCAAGGAGGGTGTTCTCCACCCTTCACTTGACACTATATTTGATCATGAGAGTCTCAATATTAAGGACAATAAATTTTGGGTGATACCATTTTTATCATTTAACAAAAATGAAAATATAGCTTACACAGAGACATTCTCTTGGTGAATCTTGGAATTGTGTGTATGGGAAACCAAGTAAAGGCCAGGCTTACAGTTGAAAGGTATAATGGAAAAAAAGAGGCCATTTTTACACTGATCTTCCAGAAGACAGGGGATGTGACATAAGTCATAATCAAGTGAAGTTATTTTGGTAAAGAGTAAAATGATGTGGTTCAGATGCTCTCCCTTCAAATGAACTAACGTTTTGCAAAGAGTAGGGGTTGGCCCACCTTAGACTCCTCCTTATGTATCAAATTTCTAAAAATGAGCTCAAACACTACCTCTAACATATTTCAAATTTTTGTCATCTTCAAATTATCTTGAGTGCGTGTCTATGGGTACATTTGCACCTGTTATTTATTTCAAATAAAATATTAATCACTATCAGATACTTTAATCAACATGGTGAAATGGGAAGAATTCAAAGCTAGAGCATCTTTCATCAAGCAGTATGATCACCACTAGCTGAATAAAATCACTATATGCCAGGAAGTGTGCCAATTGCTTTACATTTCTTTACTTACTTAATTTGCTCCTTACAGTAACACCATGAGCTAAGTATCAATCTGATTTTCCACACTGAGAAACCAAAGCTTCAGTGACTAAGTACTATAACTTGACTCAGGAGACCCAAGCAACAGGCAACAGCTGGGACTCAGGTCCAAGTAGTCTTGATTCCACAGTATATATCATTTTTTGGTTTTGTTTTGTTTTGTTTTGTTTTGTACTGGGAATTGAACTCAGGGCCTTGTGCTTGCTAGGCAGATTGCTGTGCTGCTGAGCTACATCCCTGGGCCCCACAGCCTATATTCTTAATCAACAGCACTACTGGCTGGCAAGAAAACAAACACATCCTGAAACAGTAAACAGTATAAGACAGACTATTTGAGTGAAAAGCATAGCCAAGAAATGTAGAGCAAATTGCCCTGAGATTCTTAGGAGTGAGAGGTAAGTAAGGCAAACAGGGTAAGGAGGCACCACATATACTGCTGTTGGCTGTGCAAGCCCTGTCAACACTGAGACTTAACTGATCAGACACAATCTGTCTCTGACTGGCCTCTGACCCATAAGCTACTCATTATGTCTTCATTCTTTAGCCTCTGAAAGAATAAAAAACTAACAACAATTTTGTATTCCTTAGTAACTTTCCAAGCTTTCTTTAAGGATGGAACCAGTTCTTCTCTTGATGTTCCCAGACTTCCTCTATGTTCTAGAGATTATCTAGCCAATCTCAGTGAGAGTAAGTTTGATATTCTCTGAACAAATACTAGATGGTACTTGAGTATTCATATGATTGTTATAACTCTAACCTTAAGAATATATGAAAACAGTCTTTGACCACAGGATTGTCACTAACCTCCTCTGTGCTGATTTGTTATGTACCAGAAATTTGTGGGAGTAAACTAATGTAGTACCCTTCTCACCCTCAGCGGTCTCTTTACAAAGTATCTGACTTCAGGATATCTCTGGTAGGATCTTCAGAGTATATTTCTAGGGTCTAAAGTTCAAAAGAAGGAGAATTATCTCCTTTACAAAAGAGTGAAGTCTTAGGTATATGAATTTTCCCTCTGCTTCCATGGGATTAGGGGAAAGTATCTATATTTCCTAGCATTTCCACAGTTAATAGGATATACTATAGGCCCTATGCCAGTAAGGGTTTCTCATAAGATAGAATGGTGAATTAAGATTGCTACCTTCCAGGCAATGAGGAACCTATCTATTTTCTCTATGAGCTACCTATTATAAAGGTTATATATGGAAACTTGGCTTCATTTCCAGATTCAAAACACATCTGAAAGTAGCCTGAAGTGACCTATTAAAAAGGTTTACTATACTTTTGAACCAGAAACCCCCACAATATCAAATGCAAATCTGTGCACTCACTTTAAGAACACCTGTGAAACTTCCCAGGCCATCAAGGGTGTGCCTATCCAAAAGGCTACAGAGTATCTGAAGGATATGACTTTAAATAAGCAATGTGTGCCATATGCCCAGGCCAAAGAATGGGGCCAGACACAGGGTTGGTGGCCCAAATAGAGCACATACTTAAATATACAGAAAGTAAGACTAAACTCAAGGATTTTTAGATGCAGATTTTCTGATCATCAAAAATAGGCAGATGAACCATGTACCTAAGATGTGTTGCCGTGCTTACAGAGCTCATGGTGAGATTAATCCACGTTTGAGCTCCCCCTGCCATGCTGAAATGATCCTTACTGAAAAGGAACAAATTGTTCCTAAACTAGATGCAGAAGTTTCACAGAGGAAAAAGTTATCCCAGAAGAAAATGAAGAAATGAAAACTTACAGCATGGAAATAAATTAAGCATAAAATAAACGCAAATAAAAGCAAAAAAAATTGAATGCACTAGGTTCCATGCTAAAATCTCCTCACAGATTCACTCTCAGGAAATGGCCATTACTTGTCTCTCCTAGATGAGTACTAAAGCACAAGGAAGTTAGATCTATTAGCCACAGAGCTGGAAAATTATAGTTCATCTCCACTGAATATCCAGATACCAAGTCTTTTGCTCACTCTACTATATGCTGCTGACTCTCCTAGTGCCAAGGCTTGGGCCCTTGGGATATTATTATACAACAATAATATATGGTATTTGGAAGGTCAATCTCATTATAATCAAATCCTCACTTGGCCGCCTGACAAGTCACGTTGAAGGAGGCAATCAGAAGCCAAATGGTGGTAACTGCTGCAATGAATGATAGACATAGCAAGTTGTAAACCCTAGAGGGATGATCAGCTTTGGTGAGAATAAGGGAAGAAGGGAGACTTGAGAGAGTAGAACTATTTACTAAGAAGGAGTTTCTTAAATTAGCAAAAGTTCTTCAGCATAGACATGGAGGAGGCAGGCAGACCCCAAAAAGGGCTCAATGAGAAACTCTTAAAATCAGTTTCTTAGCCTTAATATTACTGACATTTTAGGACAGAGAGTTCTACAATCTGGGAGGCTGTCCTATGCATTACAGGGTATTAGCAACATCCTTAACCTTTACCTGCTAGTGACAATAGCACACCACCACCACCCTACAATGTTCTCAAGTTATGAAAACCAAAAGTCCTTAGACTATCAAATGTTTCCTGGAAGGCATAATTTTCCCTGGCTGAAAATCACTGCCTTTGGTAAAGATGTATCAGATATAGGGAAAACTAAATGGGGGGGTAAGGTAGTAGGAGAGGGCATGCAACTATGGGAAAGTTAATTACAGGTGTGTACTCTAAGTGATTGCTCATCAACTTCTTTAGGTGTGGACTCTGAAGGCATTAACACAAAACAAGCCAAAAGAGAACACATGATGGGGCCCTTAGAATAATGCCTAGCAATAATATGTTTATAGAAGGAGGAAATGGATGCTAGAAGTAGATAACTTGGAAAGGACAAACCCCTACTCTCTTCTTCTTTCAGAAAACTTAAGTGAGAGAAGAAGACATGGGTAATACTATGGACATGGGAAAGCCTGGAATTCTCAAACTTATTTGGGAGATCTGAGAGGACTCAAATAAGACACAATGCTGACCCAAAATGCATCTGTGACTGCAATGCCATCCTTATCTTCTCAGGCAATCTTCCATTTCTCACTCTCATCTTTGGCCTGCTATTGCCCAGGAAAAGTGGCAAGGAAATCTGGGATACTTATTCCTGAAAGGCAGGAAGAAAAGAGGAGAAGGGAGATAAAAAGGGAGAATTTTAAGGACTAAGCAAGATCTACTGACAGGGTAGGGGAGGAAAGGAGAGTAGCAGAGAACATAGTATTTTCAAAATGCCAGTTTTGGTCAAGCCACATTATATGAGTTACCATATTCAGTGTTCACAATGTTATATAATATGTGGGTATGGAATAGGCATTATAATCTTTAAACAGAAGGGGAAAGTGAGATCAAAGGAGGCAAATTAACAGAGTGAGGAACCTCCCAGGAGACCACAATCCCAGGTTTTGTTGATAGGCCCATCCATGCTGTGCTTCCTCACAGCTTCCACCTCAACATGAACTATGGCTCTGTTTATAGTCCATCTGCTCGGGTAGACTAGACTTCCAGAGGTTGCGTTTGGTATTTCCTTGGGGGCCAGGCTCAGGCCTCATAGCTACTGAAGAAGTAAGCAACATAATGCTGAGGTGCACAAAGGACCCACAGAGATCCTGCTGCATGAATTTATAGCAGAACTAATGAGCACACGCAGTTAGATAACTGCTTCTTCAACTGCTCAGCCACCACTAGAAAAGCAAAGCTATCTTTCTGTTTCTGGGTATATATAATCTCAGTTCTGGCCAGGGACCATGCTACAGCTCCACAGCTCTGTCACAATAGATATTATTATTTTCCTAAAAACTCGGCAGTTTTTACAGTGTTGCTATAAAATCATACAGGTTTAAAATTAAGGTATTTAAGATGAGGTAGTTTTCCCACATTTCCTGTACTTTTCTACCTCAAAAGCATTCATAATGTGTGGCTTCACTGTGAGAAACAGGCACAAAAAAGGATGAAAATGGAATGCTGAACACACATCTTGCAACATTACTTAACTTTCGGCTTCAGTGCTAGAACTTCGAGACTCAAATCCCTAATAAGACAGTATTCCTCTTTGGTTACTCAATAGGAGATGATCCATTAACACCAGAGACTAATCCAGATTTGTTTTTGGCTGTGTCAAACTTTACTCTGAAGTCTATTACCTCATGTATCTATTGCTACATAGAAAGAATCGGTTATGCATATGATTGCTGCATAGAAAGAATCACTTATTTGTCTTACAGCTTGCTTGATATAGTTACTTGAAAAATACATTTTCTGAGACTTTTTAAAGCAAATATTTACTAAAAATTGGTACTTCAATTGATGTCAGTCCTAAAAGGTTCTCTAGTTTCTAAAAGCTATAGTCTGTTGTTCTAACATGAATTATTACACATATACCTTTGAATACTTAAAATTACATCTCTTTAAGCATTCATTTATACTTTTTAGTAATTTGGTTGGGCCTTTCCCTAAACCAATTCTTTCAGAATGGTGAGATTTTAAGAAATGAAATCATGTATCTGATGTTTTATTGGGATTAAGAAAAAAGAGAGGCTTTCAAGATAAGCATTATTACTACTATATAATATCTATTAGCACAAATACTAATAGTAGTGCCAGTATTTACAGAAATGAGCTCTTACATAATTAGTATGTATACATTTCAAGACTTTTTTTTTTTTTAACACTGAGTGGCTCAGTTATAACACCTGCTACTCAAGGGTGTCATGTCAGTGTTTGGAGTTAGATAAACCTGGTTCCATCTCTGAAATCACATAGGTCTGGGGTGAAGTACTAAACTTCCCAAATCTCAGTTCTATCTGTTACAGTGGGAATCATCTGAATGTAAACAAGACAAAGTTCACTATGAAAATTAATAAGACAGTATATGTGAAAGTGGCCTTGGGAGGTATGTTTAAAGTTCAATAGAAGTTTTGGGCTTCTTTCCTCCTACTTTTCTACCTACACTCCCCAGCCCAAGGTGGCCACTGAGCACTGAACCTCTCCTCTTGTTTGTGAACTGTTGCAGTTGCTTTAGTTACCTATGTTGTCTATGCACTGCTCTCCCAATATGGTCCTCAGGATCACAACCCTATGTGCTTTTCCAGAACACAGGTAGTTGTCTTCAGAGACTCCCTGCAGGAGCATACTACAATTCATGATTCCTTGAAAATCCAGTTTTCCCTCCCTAATTCTCCCTAGGCCATTCTTCTACTTCAAGAATTCCGTATCTCCTACAGCCTACAGGAGACATTCCAAGCTATTTCATGTGATTTTGGGATGTGTGGAATCTGACCCCTGTCTCTATACATTTTCATTCTGTTCTCTCTTCTTTACAGTCAAGTATAATTTTACCTCCAGGACCTAAAACTCCATGCTGCACTGTCATCCGTCAACTTTATATCTGCTCCTCTTTGTCCATATTTTTCATCTCCATTATTTAGCAAACTTTGTCTCCAAACTTAACTTAATTGGCTCCACTTCTGTGATCCAGTCCATGAAGCACTGACTGTGTCTTTTGTTTTTCTATTACTGCACTTGCCCCATCATCATGTAATGATTTTTCATGTTTTCTTATAATTCAAGGACTACTACATATTTCTTTGAGAAATGTGCCCACACCCAACCCAACCTTGAACACAGCAGTCACCTGGAAAGTATTTATATTACTAAAGAGAATCTGCTTTCAGTTCAGTGGAAAGATCAGATGAAAAATAGGGAATACATGATTCAACACAATCTGTGAGGCCTGTAGAAGCAGGTGGAAGGAGAATTCTGCTATATTTCTGTTTAATATGTTAAAACATTGGTGACTGCAACAGCTCTGGAAAAGAAACTTTTTACATAGTTACAATTCACTCTAATGAATCCCTTACACTTACCTAAAGTCAGTGGAGTTCAAAAATATGTTTTTCGCCCAAAGTCTCATTTTAAAAAAATAGTAAGTTCCCTGCTCTGTGGAATAAACGTGGGCAATTGCTTTTGCAGTTTTTGGCGATGCCAGTTTATGGCTATGTTTTTCTGTTCACTGAACTGGCTCATTTCTTCAGAAGAACAAACTGTTCTGCACTGAAGCAGGAATTGGCTGAGTTCTAACAAAAAGATCTGCCCCCCCACACACACACAGTGTTTTTGCAAAAGACTCAAGTCAATTTATAGCCAAGTAACAAAAGGTCAAAAAGGTTACTCAAGCAATGGGCGTAATTCCTGTGTGTCACAGCCAATAAAGGAAATGGGTGGGAATAAATAGTATGCAATTCTAACCTGAAATTATTTGTGCAAAACTATTATTGCAAACTATACAAAATGACCTAGGGCTTCCAATATAAAAGATTTCTCTAGCTTTTTTTTAACAAGACACATTTACTCTGGAAGAACTGAAATGACCTCAAATTTCTTATTCACAAATAGAAAATGTCAGAAACTTTCTTCACATTAATTTATGGAAAAAGGTCACTGCTTTGAAGTCTTGAAATAAAAACGCTTGCATAAAAATTAAGTATCTTATAGTCAATTTACAAATATAGTTTGCATGGCTGAATTTAAATTTTTTGCCAAAAAGGAGACAATGGTGTCCTAAAAGACAAGCTAAGAAAAGACCCTACCAAGTTGACAGTGGATCTGTTTTAATAGTGCTAGAAGTATGGCAAACTAATGTATTATTCAACAAGCATAAGAACAACAAGAAAAGCCTGCCTTTAAAGCAAACATGAAGGGCTGACATCACCAGCCAAATAAGTAGAAGACAGATGAGTAACAGCCTGTACTGGGCTGCTAACCAGGCCAGGCCCATGGGTCTATGGAGTGAAAAAGCCTTTCAGATTTCAAAGCTGTTGAAGGAACCCTCCCTTCAACTCTACATTCCCCAATACTTCATGATGTCTAAAGTACTCACCATTCAAAACAATCTCATTATCCAAAAATGAATAGTTAAACAGAACACTATTAGAGTCCAGACAAGCTTCTTTTAACTCATTTTTCCCCCTACCTCTTTATAAGCACAGTTTTAAAACTCTGGAAATAACATGAGGCAATCAAAGAAGTCTGAAAAACAGTAAAACGAAGATGAGTTAAGGACTCCAGGCCTTGAATAATACAACAACAGGGCATTTTATAATCCCCTCCTCCACTCATAGAAGAAAGTGGGAGGCTTAGTATTTCCCAACCCCCAAATATCAGGCCAGCTGTAATACCAATTAGCAGGATATCTTAGGACCCCACTGACAATAAAGCACTTTGGCAAAATACTCTCCCTCTCCTTACAGGGCCCCCACAAAGTACTCTTCAACTCAGGACAGAGACTCCTTTGCCCTAGAGGCACATAGGAAAACTTAGCTCTCTCAGCACCAACAATGACCAGTAAGCACAGAGTAAACTAAGCAGCACAGAATAAACTAAGCAAAGCAACAGAGTACTTTAAAAGCTCTGAAAAGTAAACCATTATTTCCACAAAAGTAAAATCTAACCTATGTGCTAAACCTAAGTAGGGTGACTGCTTACCAAAATACTGTAGAAGAC
Source organism: Hydrochoerus hydrochaeris (assembly GCA_004027455.1). Taxonomy (NCBI): domain Eukaryota; kingdom Metazoa; phylum Chordata; class Mammalia; order Rodentia; family Hydrochaeridae; genus Hydrochoerus; species Hydrochoerus hydrochaeris. The sequence goes on along the minus strand of PVLA01007967.1, from coordinate 61,110 downwards.
TTAACTAGGACCCAGGTCATATCAAAACGAACAAGGACATAACAACAATAATAAAAATAATAAACCAATATCCTTGATGAACATAGATACAAAAATCCAGAATAAAATAGTTCTAAACCAAATTCAGTAACACATTAAAAAGGTCATATACTATGATCAATTTGTTTTCATTCTTGGGATGCAAGAATGACTGAACAAACATAAATCAATAACAAAATACACCACACATACAGTATCAAGGATAAAAATCGCATGATTACCACAATTGAAACAGAAAAGTTTTGACAAAAATTCAACATCCATTCAAGATAAAAGCCTTAAAACACAAAGAGCTTCCTCTAAAATCACAAATGAGTCAACCATGTCCATTCCCACTACTCCTATTCAATATTTACTTGAAATTTTAGCTAGAGCAATTAGGCAAGAAAATAAAAGGAATTCAAATAGGAATACAAAAAGTCAAAATATCCTTGTTTGCAGATAATACCATCCTATACTTAGAAGACCTTAAAGATTCTATCAAAAGACTTTCAGAGCCTAAAAATGAATTCAGCAATGTATCAGGAAATAAAATTATTAAAAATATCAATAGGGTCCAGGGATTTAGCTCAGCGGCATAAGCACACATCTGGCAAGCACAAGGTTGTAAGTTCGATCCCTGGTACCCCCCCCCCACACACACACACAAAATCAACAACAAACTATTAGAGAAAGAAAAGAGGAAACAGTTTTATTCACAGTAGCCTGAAAAATTATCTAGGAATTAATCCTAATTAGAGGTGAAAGATCTCAAAATGAAAACTTCAGAACACTGAAGAAAGAAATTGAAGAAGACTCCAGAAGATGGAAAGACCTCCCATGTTTATGAATTGAGAGAATACAAAAATGGCCACCTTACCAGAAGTAATCTACAAATTCACTGTAATCTCTATCAAAATAACAATGACATTTTTCATTGAACTAGAAACAATAATCCTAAAATTCATGTGGAAACAGAAAGACCAGAATAGTCATGGCAATCCTCAGCAAAAAGAGAAAGGCTATTTCAAATACTTGATTTCAAATTATATAAAAGCCACAGTAGGGCCAGGGATATAGCTCAGTGACTCAAGAGTTTGCCTGGTAAACATGAGGTCCTGAGTTTGAGCCCCAGTACAAAAAAAAAAAAAAAAGCTACAGTAACAAAAATATCATGGTGCTGGCACAAAAACAGACACAGGTCAAAGGAAAGAACAGAGAACACAGAAACAAACCCATGAACTACATCCATCTAATTCTGGACAAAGTAGCCAAAACAATATGTCGAAGAAAAATCAGTCTCTTTAATAAATAATGCCAGAAATCTACATGTAGAAGATTGAAACTAGTTCCTTGTAAAAAAATCTCACCCTGTACAAAAACCAATTCAAAATGGATCAGAAAGACTGAGATACAAGATCCGAAATTTTAAAGATGTTAAAATAAAACAGAGGAAGCTGAGTATAGTGGTACACACCTGTAACACCAGTACTCTAGGAGGCTGAGGTAGAAGGATCTCAAGTTTGAGTCCATTCTGGGCAACTTTTTAAAGGAGGGTAAGGAATATAGATTAGTGTAAAGGCTCTGGGTTCAATAACCACTACCACAAGAGGAGGAATGGGGAGGAAGGAAGAAAGGCGGAGAGAGGAAGACAAGAAGCAAGGGAGCAAGCAAGAAAGTAATGAAAACTAGGAAAATACAAGAAGCCACAGGTACAAGCAAAATACTCCCTGAATAGAACTCCAAGTGCATAGGAAATATTAACAAGAATCAACAAACAGGACTACATTAAATTAAGAAGTTTCTGCACAGCAAGAGAAACAACTAACACAATGAAGAAACACCTACGGAATAAAAGAAAATCTCTGCCAGCTACTCTTCTGACAGAGGATTAATATCTAGAATATATAAAGAATTAAAATAACAAAAATTAAATAGCCCAATCCTTAAATAGGTAAATAAACTAAATTCTCAGTGGTGGTCACATTAATGGCTAATACATATCTGAAAAAAATTTAAATATCTTTAGCCACTAGGGAAATGTGAATCAAAATTACACTGAAATTCTATTTCACTCCAGTCAGAATGGCTATCATTAGGAACACAAAAAACAATAAATGCAGGGAAAAAAGAATCCTTCTGCATTGCTAGTAGGAATGTAAACCAATATAGCCTTTATGAAAATCAGTATGCAAGCTCCTTAAACAAGTAAGACTAGAACTACCACACGATATAGCTATACCACTCCTTAGTATACACCTGAAGGAACTAAAGTTGACATACTACAGAGACAGCTGCATATCCATGTTTACTACAGCACAATTCACAATAGCCAAGGTAGGGAACCAGTCTAGATGCCCATCAACAGATGAATGAATTAAAAAATGTATATATCCATAACAATATATTCAGGTATAAAGATGAATAAAATTTTGTCATTTGCAGGAAAATGGATGGACTTTGGAGATCATCATGTTGAGCAAAATAAGCTAGATTCAGACAAATATCATGTGTTCTCCTTAACAGGTAAAATGTTAAGAAGATGGCATGAAAGTAGAAGGGACACTATTAGAACAAGAGGAAAGAAGGGAAATGGGAGAGAACAGGATAAGGGAAGTTAGTGGAGGGGAGAATGACCAAAATATAAACACGGAGGTCCAACATTTTGTAAAATTAATAAGCAACAGTAATAAAGGAAAAACAAATGAATAAGTAGAACCTAAAGTTTCCTACATAATAGATAAAATAGAATTGAAAATCACTTGCCAAACCAAAAACCAGAAAAAGCACAACTTGAATGAAAAAAGACAGTTAACTGACACACCAAAATGAATCCAAGATTAGAATTAGTTTACAAGGATTTTTAAAATCCTTCGACAAGCAATGTCAAGTTCTCTAGAAACAAAGGAAAAAATGTAAAATCTAACCAAAGGAGTAAAAGTTACAAAAGAGAATCAAATACAAATTATAGAATACAGTAATGGAAATTTAAACAATACTTGCTAGATGGGCTCAATAACAGGATAAAGAGGTCAGAGTCAGTGAACTTGAGAATCAATAAAAACTTACTCAATAGAAACAAATGAAAGAAAATGGGCTGAAAAAAAAAAGAACTTTGTGAGGCAATAAAAAAAGATCTAATATCCATATCATCAAAGTCGCAGAAAAGGTGGAGAATAAAAGGAGATTAAAAAACTATTCAAAAACATAACGGCTAAAATTTCCCCAAATTTCACTATATACACTTACCAATTCAAGAAACTGAATAAACTCAAAATTGGGTAACTCGAAGAAATCCACACCAAAACACATACTTTCTGTAACATAAATAAAGAAAAACTCTTCAAAGTAGCTGGGCTCGGTGGCATCAATGCCTATAATGCCAGCACTCAGGAGGCAGGGGAATGAACACTACTTTGAGGCCACATTGTGTGCTATGTAATGAGTTCAAGGCCAGCCTGAATTACATAGTGAGATGGTGTCTCAAAAACAAATAGGCTTGAAAGCAAAGACATACAATATGGCATTTATATGGGAACATCAATTCAAATGGTAATATATTTCTTATCTGACACCATGGAAGCTAAGGAAACAGCATAAAATTTTCATGCTCAAAGAAAACAATTATGAACCATAAATTTATATCTGCTGGAATTTAATACTGGAAGGAAAAAGACATTCTCAGAAGTCAAAAACAAAACAAAACAAACCTAAAAGAATGTCTCACTAGAAAATGTATCCATAAAAGAATGATTAAAGGAAGTTCTTCAAACAAAACACAAATAATGAAGAAACCCTAGAGGATTAGAAAAGAGTCAAAGATGAAAGAAAAAGTAGAAATATGTATACATATAATACACTATCCCTCATGGGTTTCACAAATCATATTTGTTGACTGAAACAAAAATTATAGCATAAACTAATGGTCAAGACAGATTTTGAAAAGGAAGTTAAGGGGACCTAGATAGAAGTAATGTTTCCATACTTTACTTGAAGTGTTAAAATGTTGGTAAAAATAGACTTTCATAAATCACATATGTGTAAAATTATAATAGGCAGAGCAACTACTAAAAGCATGATATAAAGTGATATTCAAAAACACTACAAGAAGTTAAAATAAAACCCCCAAACTGTGCGAGAAATCCAGAGAAAGGGAAGAAAAAAGAAACAAGAATGGGGACCAGGATACAAAACAAATTATAAAGTACAAACTACCGGCCTGACATAACAATAATTACCTTAAGTACAAATGGTTAAGTATGCCAATTAAAAGGCAGAGACTGGAAGTGTGGCTAGAAATAAAACCCAACTGTATGCTGTTTACAAGAACCTTCACATTTAATTAATTAATATAGTGGTACTGGGAATTGAACCTAGGGCCTTGCACATGCTAAGAAAGCATTTTACCACTGAGGTACATCCCTATAGCCCAGAAACTAATTTAAATTCGATAAAATAAGCCAAAGAGAGTGAAATTCATATAATAGTCTATCAATCTCTATTTAATATGTGGTGATACACTCTTGCAATCCCAGCACTCTGAGGGGCTGAGACTGCAGAATCAAAGTTTGAGTTCAGCCTGGGTAACTTAGAGACTTGGCAAAACCCTATCCCAAAATTAAAAAAAGAAATTAAAGTTTTAAAAAGGGATGGAGATATAGCTCAGTGTAAAGGCCCTCAGTTCAACCCCTAGCACTGAAATAATTAATTAAAATGATGCTTATAAATGACACAGGAAATTATTTAGAACATTTTATAAGATGACAAATATTCTAAAAGCAAGATACAAAATGAATATATAAGATGGCTTCACACTTTAAGCAATTCTAAACAAATGGCAAAAATAAATACTATCAAGACATTACTAATAGTAATCTCAATTATCTTCATTATAATTTCTTATGTGTTTTAGATCATCTACTATAAAAATTACTTTTATAACAAGAATGTTATTTTTGAAATTTTTTTCCTTAGTTAAACTAATCTGTTAAAGACATTATGCTTTGTCTCATGGGAAGAAATAATCTCTATCATTGGTACTATCATTAATGTGGATCCTTTTACTGGTACATTGGCTCTCCATCCCTCCTTTCTGTTCTCCAGAGAATCAGAGGTACAGGCAAAAGAACTGCAGGGCCTAGAAATGTCCTTTTTATAAGATTTGTGGATGGGATCTAGGGAGTAGGAAAGGGAGGAACTGGGAATATAGCAAAGGAACAGAAGAATGGAAGGAGAAAGAGTACAGACAGTAGAATCATCCCACTGAATATCTGCCTCACTTTTTGCAGTCACCAAAGTCACTAAATTCCAGAAGCTCATTTTTATGTTTCTTCACTCCATCACCCCAGATCACATAAGCAGACACTGGTATCCCCAGGCCCAAATGCATCCGAAATAGTACAATTCTACCATGCTGGGGGCCACTGTCCAGCAGAAATTCTTTTGGTCTATACTGCTACATATTTATCAATTTAACATGTCTGTCTTCCTCTCGTTTTCAAAGTATATCCTTATCATATCCAGGGCCTCTGTGACAACTTCCTACTTTAAAACCAGGTCCAAAACTATTCTGGCATTTCAAGTAATAAACCTCAAACTAATCCTCAGTTCTTCTTCACTCACCCTTTTACATCCAATGATAGCTATAAAGGAGACTCAACACTGAATACAGAAGATCGGAGAGTTCTAAGATCTGCTATTAGGGACTTAAGTTTCTTTCACAATATTACTTTTACTCTTTCTTAAGACAACTTTAAAAAATGAAACCTATTAAAATCAAAACTTAAAGCTCTGTCTAAGGTACTTTCACATATAAGATGTTTTCTTGTTGATGTTGCTAGAACTTTTATTACCAGTCAAGATTTTCCATTGTTATCATCAATTCTTTAAAATGTTGCCTCTATCTCTGAGGATATGGAAGAATTCTATCTGTAGGGCCACACACGACAATTCAAACACCAACTTTAAGGTGCTTTTCAAGAACTACAGGACTATGCCTCTGCCTTTGCCATCTCTCATGACCAAACTACCCAGAAGATAAGGTAATAATTTTACAAACCCTGAGTACCTATCATTTGAAACCATATTAAAATTTAAAGCTTTTATTTTGCCTGTTGTCTTGCTTGTTGGGGCTAAAGTGATAAAAAGTATGGACTTTGGAGTCAAAGTGTTCTTATTATTTACTAGGTACACAATTTTGTAGTCTCTCCACCTATAATATGGAAATAATTACACACACTTCTTGTGAGAACTGAGTAATATATTACTTATAAAAGTCCTTGGAGGCCCAGGGATTTAGTTCAGTGGTACAAGTGCCTGCCTGGCAAGCACAAGGTCGTGAGTTTGAGCCCCGTACCAAAAAAATAAAAAGTTCTTAGAATATCATACATGCTCTTCTGATGCGATTTAATATCCCCTCTTAGGTTTTCTTCTACCTACTTCTCATTCATTTTCTTTCTATATTTTATGGACCTGTGTCAGTCACTTTAAACTTTTTTAGTACGAAATAGTATATAAATATACAATACAAAAATAGAAGATGTCATTCTGAAAGCAAGGATGGGTGTTGGCCAGGAAGGAACATAAGGTACCTTTCTGACTAATACCTTGGTAGGAATTCAGGTTACGCAGATTAAAATTTGCTCAAACCAGGCAAATGTACAGTTGAAATTTAACTATCAGGAAATGCACAAATCTTACATTTAAAAAAATTTTTGCAAACAATGTCTTCTACTTAGCGATATGCATGCTGAAATCCCGAGGGAAGAACTCATTAAAAATATGATACTTTCACAATCCCAGACTTGAAATTATACTACAAAGCTACTGTGATAAAATCAGCATGATACTGACAAAAGACTGAGGATCAGTGAAAATGATTAGAAGATGCAGATACAACTACAAATACACTCAGCAGCCTTGTTAGATGTTCCAAACATGTTACTGGAAGAAAGACAGCCTCTTTAATAAATGGCGTTGTAAAAATTGGCTTTCCACATGCCCAAAACTAAAGCTAGACACATGTCTATCACCATGCACTACAGTCTAAATGGATCAAAGATCTAAACATTAAAAAAGAAAACACAATATACTGGAAGACAAGGTAAGTAGAAATCTTGAAGGTATAAAGGTAGATAAAGAGTTGATGAACAAAACACAAACTGCTTGGGAAGTACTTCAAAGGATCAGTAACAGGGATCTGATCTTCTTAAAAAGTTTTTGCACATCAAAAGAAATCACCAACAGAGTGAAAAGACAACCCATAGAATGGGAAAAGATTTTAGCCAACTGTCCCTTAGACAAAGGACTTCTATCTAGAACATATTAAGAATTTTTTTAAAAAATTAGGGGACCAGAGATATAGCACAGCAGCATAAGTGCCTGGCTGGCAAGTGAAAGGTCCTGAGTCTGATTCCTGGTACCAAAAAAATAAAAAAGTTAGGTACCCCAAAGTCAAAAACTCAATCCAAAACTGGGCATCAGAGATGAATATGTACTTTTTAGATGAAGAAATATAAATGGCAAATAAATATATGAAAATGTTCAACATCACTGGCTATTTGAGAAATGCCAATTAAAATAACACTGAGATTCTTATTAGAAAGAATGGCTAACATCAAGAAACCAACCAATAACAAATGCTGACAGGGCTATGGGGAAAAATAAAGCTTTCTCCACTGTTGGTGGGAATGTAGACTGGTACAACCACTGTGGAAATCAGTGTGGAGAGTTCTCAAAAAACTAGGTTTGGAGGCTCCATATGATCCAGGTATTCTTCTTCTGGGTATTTTCTCAGAAGAACTGAAAACATCATGCTACAGTGGTATATGTGCATCCATGTTTAACAGCAGCACAATTTATAATAGCTAAATCTTGGAAACAACCCAAATGCCTATCAACAAAGGAATGGATAAAAAAGATATGGTATTTTTATACAATGGAGTATTACTCAGTTGAGGCTTTTATAGGTAAATGAATGCAATTTGAGACCATACTCATAAGTGAAATAAATCAGATTCACATGTGTAAACATTGTATTGTTTTCCTAGGGTAAATAACTGAAAGAGTAAATCAGATCCAAAATGTACAATAGAGAGGAAACAACTGGGATGGGGGAAAGGAGAAAAGAAAAAAGGGAAAAGTATATAGAATATACGAATATATATTATGAATATATATGAACATATATTATGAATAGAGAATATATGAATATATAAAATATATTCATAAATTCAAATATAAAATATATGAATATATCCATATATAGGATATATTAATATGTATGATAGATAATTACATATATAAGATATATAAGATAGGTATATCTTATAATCTGAGTAACTATTTTGAAGATAACAATATGCAATATATTAACCATTGTTGATGTTATCGTTTTGACATTCTGTATCATCGATTTTATTCTTTTTAAAACAAAAAAAAAAGAATTTCTGACTCCCTCATTCATAAACCTGTTCCTTGTCTTTAAAAAGTCCAAATGATACGGTAATACAACTTTTCCTTGCTATTTCTGTCATGTGAGCATATTATTACTTTATTTGTTGAGTTTTACTTTACTTCTGCTTATACAAATTTTGTTTAAAAACACAAATCACTGTGGAACTTTCATTACCTCAACCTCAGAGACTGACACTATAGACTGTTTCAATATATTACACCTGAATATATTTTCTTCTCTTAGTTCCACTGGAATCAGATACCACAGACTTAAATCACAATCCCACCACAGATTTCAGACAAGTTACTTAATTTTGTGGATAGTAATTTTTTTCTTTGGTGGGGGGCTAATGACTTTTTTGTCCCTCTGACCGATAAAGTCAGACTAGGAAAGTTCACAATGTATAACATCACATTTTGCATACAACTACAGGAGTTCACAATATAAAAATCCCAACTCTTACCACCTTTGACTCACAAGTTCTATTTTTAGTAATCTATCATACATGATAATTCTACATTCAAACATGTACCAAGATGTTTCATGTAGAGTTAGCAAGAAATTGGGAATAAGTTAAATATCCACCAAAGGGATATTTGGCTAAATAAATTATGGTCATTCTATACTAGGGAAAACCATTCTGATATGAAGTATGCAGAATTCAGTAGATATATTTGCATGGACACAGAAATATGTCCATGATATAATGTTAAATGTAACAGGATTTTGTAAGATTACATTTTGGGCAAGATATAAAGTGGGGAGAGGGGATAAAGAAAAAGAAAAATAGAGAAAAAGTTTAAGCAAAAGAGAATTAATGAGAGGGAGAGGGAAAAAAATCTAGAAAGTTTCATAATAAATCCAACATTCATTAATCTGAAGAACAGGATTATCATCTGAGTTTCATTCTTTAGTCTACAAGTATTATATAATTTTAAAGTAACTTACTTTAAAACCCCAGTAAAGCAGAAAAAGAACCCTGTCATAGGCAACTTATTATTGCTTTTGTTTGTTTGTTTAGTTGAGAGTCAGGGTCTCACTATGCATTCCAGACTGGCCTCAAACTCACAGTAACCCTCCTGCCTCAGCCTCCCAAGTGCTGGGATTACAGGTGTGTGCCACCGCATCTGGCTCAGATAACTCTGAGTGAGTTATACATTGAAAATTTTTTCATGGTAGGCAAAAAACAAAAAGAAACACAAAATCAGAGTGCTGAGAGCCTGAAACTGACTACACCTCTATTTTCTGTGACTTCTTACTGTAGGCTGCAAAGGATCCTCGGACACCCTCCAGCTGCACAACGGTAACTTGATGGAGAGAGAGACCTTTCAGGATATAGTTGTGAACTTCACCACAGCAGAGTGGAGTTTGCTGAATCCATCCCAAAAGAAGCTCAAACCTAAAGCTATAGACAATGACAGGCCCAGGGCCCCCCCCCCTTAAAGCAGTGGATTCCAGCCTGGGCTTGGACCCCCAAAATTCACAGTCTCCCACTTCCCTCAACTGCCCCCAGGCTCCAGCCCAGGAAGGACAGTACCCACCTCTGTGCAGCACAGCTTCAGGCTCTGGAGGCTGGTGGACCTCTGGCACGATGAGGGGGTTCTCCCTCTTACAGCAGGAAAGCATCATAGAGGTGTGAAGTGGAAACATTTATGAATATTAATGCTGTTGGTTCATAAACATCTATGAATATTAATATTAATGGAAAATATGGCATAACTAGAAAATTGAAGAGGTCAAAAATTGCTCAAGTATTCTAAGATATGAGCAAGACAGTTATTTGGGATTTGAAGAGAAACAATATAAATGTAATGAAGATGGAGAATCCTGCTGTGGTTTCCAGTCCTTTCAGAAGCATAAAATGAGAATAAGGGAATTCCTATCAATATGGGCAGTATAAGGAGGCCAACTCTGATCTTAGTGAACAAATTCACCCTGGGCAGAAAACCTTTGTAGGTAAGAAAAGTGTGAAAGCCTGCACAACACCTAACAGTGTTCAAATCCATAAGAGAAATCAGTACACGAACTGATTCATATGTACACAAACACTACAAGAATAGTTCTATTTCTTCATACCATATTGAAAAACATGATAGAAAATACACTAGAGAGAAACACCATGCAACTGAGAAATGTGTAAAAGCATTAGCTCTTATTATATTCCTTTAAAAAACAACAAAAAGTTCATACCAGAAAGCAACCATATGTATGTAAGCAATGTGGGAAAGAATTCAGTACATGCAGTAGTTGTCAAAGACATAAAAGAATTCACACTGGGGAGAAACCCTATGTATGCAACAAATGTGGGAAACTATTCAGTACAACCTCAGATTTTAAAACACATGATAGAATTCACACTGGGGAGAAACCGTATGTATGTAAGCAATGTGGGAAAGCATTCAGTAGGCACAGGCACTGTCAAAATCATGAAAGAACTCACACTGAGGAAAAATGATATATATGCAATAAATGTGAGAAAACATTCAGTACAGAGACAGATTACAAAATACATGATAGAATTCACACAGGGGAAAAACTCTATGCATGTGAACAATGTGGAAAATCTTTCAGACACAGTGATGTCTTCTATAGACATCAAAGAATTCACACTGGGGAGAAACCCTATGTATGCCAACAATGTGGAAAATCTCTCTGCCAAAATCATAACCTTCTTGTACATGAGAGAATTCACACTGGGAAGAAACCCTATTTATGTAAGCAATGTGGAAAACCTGTAGCTTGCAAATACATCAAAGAATTCACAGTGAGGAGAAACTCTACGTATGTAAGCAATGTGGGAACATATTCAGTTTATGCAGTACCTGCCAAAGACATGAACAAATTCACACCGAGGAGAAACCATATGTACGCCATAAATGTGGAAAAGGAATTCCTGGTGATTCCACATTTTCCAGACATAGAAGAACTCACACTGGGGAGAAACAATATGTATGTAAACAATGAGGGAAAGAATTCAGTACATGCAGTAGCTGTCAAAGACCTAAAAGAATTCACACTGGGGAGAAACCCTATGCATGTAAACAATGGGTAAATCTTTCATCCAAAATTATAGCTTGCAAATACATCAAACAATTCATACTGGAGAGAAACCCTATGTATATAACTAATGTGGGAAAGCATTTAGGACATGTAGTAACTGTCAAAGTCATGAAAGAATTCACATGCAGAGAAATTGTATGTGTGTGAGAAATGTGGAAAAGGATTTGCTGATGAGTTCACATCACCTAGACACAGAAGATCCCACACTGGGGAGAAACTATAGGTGTATAAACAATGTGGGAAAGCCTTTAGAAGACTCAGTCACTGTCAAATCACGAAAGAATTCACACTGGCAAGAAACCTTATGTATGCAATAAATGTGGGAAAACATTCAGTACAGAGACAGATTATAAAATACATAATAGAACTCACACTGGGGAGAAATCCTATGTATGTACACAATGCAGAAAATCTTTCAGTCAAAATGATAACCTTCTTGCACATGAAAGAATTCACACTGGGGAGAAACCTTATGTATGTAAGAAACGTGGGAAAGCATTCAGTGCACACATTATGTGTCAAAGACATGGAAGGATTTACAGTGTGGTGAAACCATATATATGTGCGCAGTGTGAAAAAGGATTCACCCATAAGTCCACATTTTGTAAACAGAAGATCCCCCAGTGGGGAGAATCAATATGTATGTAAGCAATGTTGGAAAGCATTGAACGGATACAGTCACTGTCCGAGTCATGAAAGAACTCATACTGAGTAGAACCTCTATGGATATAAACAATGTGGCAAAGCATTCAGTATGCAGAAGTGTTGAAAATAAACCCTATCTATGTAAGCAATTTGGGATGTCTTTCAGCTATAATAGTAGCTTTTGTGTATATAAAAGAATTCACTCTGGGGAAAACCCTATATATGTGAGCAATGTGTGAACGGATTTGTTGATAAATTCTCATTTCATAAACATAAAAGATCTCACACTGGGAAGAGATCCTATGCACATAAGGAATGTAGGAAAACTTTCCACGACTAGAGTGACTGTCATAACATGAAAGAAGTTGCCCTGAGTAGTAATTCTATGCATTTGAACAATGGTGGATAGTATTCAGTACACAAAAATGCCATCAAATAGAGGAATTAATGTACACAAGGGAGAAACTCTATGTATGTAGGCAGTGTGGAAAATATTTGTTGCAAGGTTTTCACTTTGCAAATTTAAAATTTCCCTCACACTGGGGAGTAACTGCATATAAGAAATATTGGGTAGAAATTCAGTTGATAGAGATGCTAACCTTCCAAGTGGTGTCATATGTGGCCAAAGCTTATGTATGTGGGGAAGCATTCAGTATACATGGTTATTGTCGAATGTGTGAAAGTAATTACAATGAAGTGAAATCATACATATGTAAGCAGCTATTTTGAAAATACTTTGAAAATTACTCATGTAGAGAAGACCTGGAAAAATATAAAAATGTTGATGTCAATGTATGTTCATATATTTTTTAGAAAAAACCCTCAAAGATAGAGGTATCCTAAAACGTTTTTATTTCTTTTTTTATAAATCACACATAAATATCTATTTGTCTGTAGTCTTACTAATAAAAAAATCAGTTTTTAAAGAAAAAACTCAGAATCAAATGATAAAAGAATAACCAAACTGATAAGGATTTGGGCTAATGTAATGATGACAGTTCAAGATAAATATAACACAAAATCAAAATATTAAATAAAAATACCTAACAAAAATTTTATAACATTAATCCCTAATAAAAATACCAGAACAAAAGAGAATAACAGGTTTGTAGACATAAAAAATGATATAATTCACTTCTTCTAAGCCAAATGTCAAAAAGAGGGGAAATGACTAGTGTGATTACTTTGAATATTTCTGAAGTTGTGGCCAATGCAGCAAAACAAGTGAAATAAGATAGCCATATATATTGCATGGGAAATTAAAAGTAGGTGTAGATGAGATGATTAGACAGCTATAGTAGCAAAACTAAAAGTTTCTAGAATAGTTATTCTGAAGGTAGAAATAAAAATTTTATGGCAAATTTTTTAATGAATGTCAACTGTACAATGCATGGGGAATATCAGGCCACACACTGGACAACTGCAACTCCAGGTGCCAATTTGAATCAAGGTTAAAATTATTCATTGCTGAACTCCTTAAAATTTCAAATAAATACTATTTGGGTTTCAGGATTTATCTACTTACAGTATATAAGGTTCTAACAGTCTGCAAATTTATCATTCACTTGTATGGTCCAAATGACAATCAGAAAGAGGTCATCTCTCCTACTACTTATCCTTAGAACAAGAAACATAGAAAGATGTCCATGATATACTGTTAAATGTAACCATTTCAGGATTTTGTATGATGCCATATTTGATAAGATATGTGGTAAGGAAAGGGGAAAAAGAGAAAACGCTTAAGACAGAAAAAGAGAATGAATGAGACCTAACAATACTGCAACATGTAACACACTACATACTGTGTTTCTAAGTACTTTACATGCAGTGGCTCATTTAACTCTTTCAACTCTGGTTACATAATAGATACTATTACTACTTTCAGTTTACAGATGAGAAAAATGAGATACATACAAGCTCATTATTTTCTTTCTGTCCCTTTCCTTCCCTGCCTCTCTCCTCTCTCCCTCCTTTTCCTCTTATTTACTTTCTTTCTTTCTTTCTTTCTTTCTTTCTTTCTTTCTTTCTTTCTTTCTTTCTTTCTTTCTTTCTTTCTTGTGGTACTCAGTGCTGAGCCCAGGGAGGCACCAAGCCACATCCCTAGCCTGCCCCCTCCTTTCTTTCTTTCTTCTTTTTTTCTTTGTTTCTTTATTTTTCTTTCTTTCTTCTTCCCTCCCTCCCTTTCTCCCTTCCTTTTTCTTCCCTTCCCTTCCCTTCTCCTCCCCTCCCCTCCCCTCTCTTTCTCTCTCAGATAGTATCTCACTAAATTGTCCAGGCTGACCTCATACTTTCAGTCTTTCCTTGTCAGCCTTTCAAGTCATGTACCTGGCATTATAGGCATGCACTGTTCTATCCAGTTTGGAGCCCATGAAAACCACCACGCTCTCTTATGGTCAGAGAATGAGCAAATTGTAATCTGAAGAAATGATACAAGATGTGAATTAAGAGTTCTGGAGGAAGATAAAGTGAGCAAAAAAATTCAGATGTGTCATTCTCATTAGGTTTTTTGGCATAGTTGAGAGACAGGGACAGAGAAAGAGGGGTCTTTATTGTAGTAACAGGAGTGTTGCAGAAGAGTGCAAGATTCCCTCTAAATACAACAAAGAAGTGATTGGGCTTGTATTAGGTCTGTCTGGGAGAGGAGGGCAAAATGACATAGTAACAGCTGATTGGAGAAACACTGGCATGCACTTAAAAGGAAGAGAAGGTTTTTATCTTGGGCTAAGGGAAGAAGAAGCATGAAGTTGATGTGCGAATGTTCCTGGGGTCTCTCAGCTATGTTGGACCACCGCCATGATGATAGCAAATGTCATACGGGCAGAAATATCATCAATTCTCCCTCCTTCTCCTTCTTTCTCCTCTCCTCTCCTCTTCAATCTGTCTCTCTCTATCTATCTATCTCTATCTCTATCTCTGTCTATATCTGTCTGTTCTCCTATACCTCCCCTCCTCCCTTGAATATAAAAACCTGAGGAAAAAAACAGCCAGAAAGAGCTCCCAGGGTCTCACACATTCTGTAATTAGCAAAGGTCACTAATGTATAGTGGAGAGAAAGGAAGAAGGAGAGAAAAGAGAAAAGAGAAAACAATTAAACAAGTAGGTCGCATGAAAAAAGCTACTTTATTAATAACAAAAATCTGGAGACAAGACAATCTAAGATGTAAACCTTAAAGAAAAAATGTATAAGCCAAACAGAATACCTCAAGCTATCATCTGTAAACAAGCAGAAATGAGGCCAACTCTACCTCCCAGATCAGATGTGTTATGGCTGGGATTTAATATATTCTCCAAAAGGCACACTGTGTTGAAGGCTTGATTTCCAACGCAACAATGTTCAGAGGTGGGGTCTAGAGAAGTTACTGGATCATGAGGCACTAACTCTATCAATGGATACAGATGAGTTCATAGCTAAATGGGCCATGAAAAGATACAGAATAAAGCAGGTCAGGGAAGGGAGCATGCTTTGAAGGGTGTATCTTATTCCTGGTCCTTTCCATACTCTTTCTGCTGCCAGCCACCATGAGATGAGCAGTTTTGCTCTGCCACACCCTTCTAACCAGGATGTTATGCTTCACTGCAGTCCCAGAAACACTGAAGCTAGCCTACCCTAGACTGAAACCTCTGAAATCTGAGCCAAAATAATGCTCTCCTCCTTTAAGTTGTTTATGTCAGATAGTTTATTATAGTTACATAAAGCTTACTACATACAAAAGGTTCCCTCTTCCCCCTCCTACCACCAAACTGCAGTGCATCTGCATTTCCTTACCTTCAGACTCTAGTGCAGACTCGGGTCCTTTGTGGAACTGAGCATGTGGATGTTGCTATTAGTTTTCTAACTGAGAAACCAGTGGTTCAGATTCTCTTTATCTTACTGATTTCTGAGTGTGCAGACCCTGCTGACCACTGCTTGTTCCCTACTAGTTTTCTATGTCTCCTTTCTTTGTTCTAGCAAGAACTTGATGTTAGAGCCTGAGTTGCGATCCCACTTACTAGCTTGTTAATGATGTCATGGAGGCTTAGTTTCCTGACCCATAAAGTAATAATAATTTCCATGTGCAGAGCTTTTGAGAAGATAAAATATGTAATTGATAAACTCCAGCCTCTATCCTGGACACATTACAATGCTCAATATGTTGTGATTTCCTGCACACAGACACTAATCTTTGACAAGTGCCCATCATAAGACCTTCTGTTTCTGCTTACCTGTTCTCCTTAGGGAGATTTTTATATCCTTAGGGCTATGGGATCACCCTTGGGCAATGAATCTCACTTTCATCTCAATCCCCACCTGGCCCACTTTTCCATTTGCTCCCAAATATTTTCCTAGACATCTTAAAGGTTTTGTTCCTCTTAAATTCAACAAATCCTAAGACAAACTTTCCCCTACCTCTCCCCAAATCAATATCTGCATTCCCTTCCACAACCTCTACCTCAACTTCTTAAGTTGGTCAATAGTTCTATGATTTAGATATCTTTACCATCCTAAAAATTTAACAAAAATCCCCTGGAAGTGTCCCAATCCCTCCACGTTAGGCACTATTGTAGTTTCTGCCTCAAAAACTACAGCTTTTCCTCACTGCTACCCACTTGTTCAGCAGCCTTCATCTTTCATCTAAAGACAGCTTCTTTAATAAATGGTGGTAGTAAAACTGGATATTCATTTATAGAAGACTGCAAGTAGGTTGTCTTCTTTCACCCTGTACAAAAATCAACTCAAAATAGAGCAAAGACCTAAGTATGATACCTAAAATTTTGAAACTTCTAGAAGCACGTAAAGGAGAAACATTTTAAGCCATAGGCAAAGACAAATAATTCTTGAACAGAATTCCTAAAGCACAGTAAATAACAGCAAGAAGCAACAAATGGAACTACTCAAACAAATGTTTCTGCACAGCAAGAGAAATAATTGACAGAATGAAGAATCAGCCTACAGAATAAAAAAATCCTGTCCAGCTACTCCTATGCCAGAGGATTAATATCTACAACATATAAAGAAATAAAAAATCCTAACACTAAAATATTAAGTAGTCTAATTAATAAATGGGTAAATGAACTGAACAGATACTTCCAAAGAAGTACAAATGACCAAAAAGTATATGAAAAAGTTTTAAAAATCTTTAGTCATTAGGGAAATGCAAATTAAAATTACATTTAGATTCTATTTCATCCCAGTCCAAATGGCTATCATCAATAATATAATAAATGATAAATGCTGGCAAGAATGAGAGACTATCAGAAATGAAATTTCAGCATAGCCCCTATGGAAATCAATATGAAGGTTCCTCAAAAATTAAAAACTGCTATCTGACCTAGATATACCATCCTTGGTATACATCCAAAGATGTTAAAATCAGTATGTGAAGTATGTGATAAAAAATATGTTAAATGTTTAAAGTCTTAAAAAATATGTTGAATGTTTAAAGTTTTAAAAGTTTATCACAGTAAAAGATATACTGCCATTTATCTCTTTCAAAATAACCCCCTCATTTAAACACACATCCCATTATTCTTGCCATTTTGATAAGAGTTCTGAAAGTCACCTTTCATGCCTTTCATTGCACCATTGTGGCTGTCAGTGTCTTAAATTGATTCAAAAATGTTTACCTTTAATGGTAAACAACTTTGAGAAAGAGCCAGACATCACATGGTGTCACATCCAGTAAATAAGGTGGACGAGGACACACAGCAATATTTTTACGTGCTTTTTTGCTGTATGGCACTCAGTAGCAGCATTCACCACATGTCTGAGCACACTTCATAAAGACACTTACAAAAGAGGACTTCCAGAACTGCTTCAGACTGTGGCAAGAACAAAGTGAAAAATGTGCTCAAAATGAGGAGGGATACTGTAAATGGGATTAACTGCAATGTGCCTTTTACTGTAATAAATTTTTCAAAGATTTTAAACATTCATCATATAATTTGATCACACTGCATACCATAGGGGATATCTGCACACCCACCTTACACACAGTTCACATTCTCCAAAACACAGAACCACATAGCTGCACACCAACAGATCCATGTAAAAGAAAACGTGGTATATATACATAGTGAAGTATTATTCACCTATAAAGAACAAAAAAATTTTTTTATTTAAAGAGCAACAAAAGCATGTAAAGGGTAGAAATAATACAAAATTTCAAAAAAAAGATAATAAGAAATCACTAGTTGATAAATTACATATTGTCCTCTTAGAAATAGTTGTTCAAGTTACAAAATTAAAGCATACAAAGTAGATATTCAAACAGTGAGAGTGTAAACAGCTACGTATGCATGAGTCTCTACATGTATTTCTATCCTTTCTGTATTAGAGGGAAAAACAAAACTTAGCAAGACAAAACAAAACAAATTCCTATAAAAACATGAAACCAAAAAGTCATATAAAACCACAGTACAAGGTGATCTACAGTGATTGCTGTGTTGTTTCTTATTATCTTCAATAGAATTGTCTATATCAGGTATAAATGAAATTAGCCGTATAATTGAATATAGCAGTACATAACAATATTAGTAAAAATAAAACATTGTAGACAATATAAAACTTCAAAGGCAGGTAATAATCAAACCAGAGTGGATATTCTAGTGAATTTTGTCATCTTCAGTGCAGTTGCCTATACTCTCAGACTTGATACTATCAATCATAACAGCTTTGAATAAAATCTATCAAGACAAAACAGCAACCTAACAAACCAGATTCAATTACGATCAGTCAAGGTAAAACAGTGTAGGTTTTACAGAACTGTAGATTAACTTAATAGGAAATTAAGGATGATTATTGTACTGTATCCTGTTATTTTCGGGATTACTGTCTGTGCCCTCAAATCTAGTACAGGCAGAATGACTGGAACAGAATATGATACATCTAAGTAGAGTGGTGTGAGTAATGTGGGTTTTAAATCCTGGTGCACTATTAACAATATAGTGTATCAAGGCCATCTATGTTAGAGATTCTAGTTATCCTTCTCTGCCTCATTTCTGCTATGCTATTTTTCTGCCTCTGTTTGTCTAGTTTTCTCTTTCATTCTACTGCCTGCTCCACTCACTGAGGCCTTTCTGCCACTGTTCCTAAAATCCTGGTATTTTTTTCTCTCTCTCTCTAGAATGTCCTTCAGTATTCTCCGTAGGGTTGGATTGGTGGTCACAAACTCCCCAAGTTCCTCTTTGTCATGGAAGCACCTTGTTTTCTCCATTAATTCCTAGTGACAGTTTTGCAGGGTACATCAATCTGGGCTGGAGGTTATTTTCTTTCAGGGCTTGGAAGTCTTCGCTCCAAGCTCTTCTTGATCTGATGGTCTGTGTTGAGAAGTCAGCTGTGATCCTGATGGGCATACCTTTATAGGTAATCTGTTTCTTTTCTCTGATGGCTTTTAATATTCTGTTTGTATATTAAATTTCTGGTATCTTGATTATTGTATGTCTGGGTGTAGATCTGTTTTGGTTGTAGGTGGCTGGATTTCTGTATGCCTCACATAACCGAATGTCATTTTCTTTTCCCATGCTTGGGAAGTTTTCCTTAATTATTCCCGTGAATAGCCTTTGTAATTCGCCTGTATGTATTCCTGCTTCTTCATTCACGTTTCTTATTCTTAAATTGTAGATTCTCTTGTCATCTTCTAGCCTTTGTATTGTTACTGTCTGTTTCTTTGCTATTTTTGAGAGATCTTTCCTTTCATGATCACACACTGCAAACTTGTCTTCAAGTTTTGATAGTCTACCCTTAGTTTCTTTTAAGGAGTTTTGCCAGCTTACAATGGAGTTTTTAATTTCCTGGTAGTCTCTTTGAATCTGCTTCATGTATTCTATATTTTCTTTATTTTCTTTATCGAATGTTTCTCTCCTTTTTTTGTGTTCCTCCCTTCTTCCATCTGTATCTTCCTGAGAGATGCTTCCTGAGAGCATTTCTTTTATTACTCTACTCATATCTTGCTTTACCTGATATTTCAGTTTTGAGCTTGTCTACAAGGTTCCAAAGATATCTCCTAATGTCCATTGAAGTCATGTCTGATGTTGTGTGTTTGCCACCCTCAGACTCCCTTGTTTTTCCCTCTCCTGGATCAGTGCTCTCAGGGTTCTGGGCTGGGGGCCTTCTCCTGCCTCTCTCTCCTGTCATGGCCCTGGCTTCCTCCACACAGGTTACAGTGCAGATCCCAGCCCCCTTCCCTGTTGGCCACATTTCCTCCGACACATGCTGGCAAGGGACCTCCACCCTCTCCTGGCTGTTCTTGTCACTGGGGTATAAGCAGCGGCTGCGTATGCCTGCCCCTCCCCACCAGACCAGCCAAACTTCAGGGGCCTTCACCCAGGTAGTGCGTGCTAGGCGCAGGGAATAGATTTGGGACGGCTCATTGGGTCCCAGCCAGGGGCACAGCCCAGTCCAAGCAAATCCCATGAATTTGCTCTGGGGAGGGAGGAACCAACTGAAGTCACTGTCACTCCCAGTTCAGGCTCCTCTTGCCCAATTCCAACATGTTGCCCATTTGGTCGTGCCCTTTCTGTGGCAGGGGGTCTCATTCCCAGCACTGACCGTGCATTAATGACCGGCTCCACTCTCCATTGGGCTCACCAACCTCCGACTTCAGTGCTGCTGTGCTTCCTGTGAGTGGAGGCGGGAACGAGTTTGGGTGGCTCTGCCGGCCAGCGCAGATTCAGGCCATTGTAAACTTGGCAGGTCACCGTGAAAACGGTGTGTCCCATAATTTTTAGCTGTTTCAGTTATAGTCCCAATGTATTTGACAAGCTTTTTTACATTTTAATTCCTTCCTGTGTCAAGAGGATCCATCTCCCTCTGTCTGGGTCTCTCCAGGGTGTTTTATTCTGGCATATGAGTTGTTTCTCCCAGGAGGCTTTGTATTTTGTTGCTCACTGATCGGCCATCTTGACTTCTCCAAGAACAAAATTTAATCACTTGCAGGAAAATAGAACTGGAGATTTGGAGATCATCATATTAAATGAAGTTTGCCACCTCAGAAAGACAAGTATCAAATGTTTTCTCTATTCTCTCCTCCTGCATTCCGCAAATGGTACTGACTCATGGGGAAAGGCTGGGTCTGACTGTGCCCCCACTGGCAGCAGCCTACACATGGCACTGATTCGCAGGGAGGGCTTACTTCTTGATGAATCCTTGTTTTCTCCCCTTGTAGTTCACAAATGGTGCTGACTCATGGGGAAAGGCTGCAGTCTGGCTGTCCCTCTGCTGTACTTCAGCGGGAGAGAACAAGGATTCATCAAAAAGTAAGCCCTCCCTGCGAATCAGCACCACGTGTTGGCCACTGTTGGCAAAAGGACAGCCAGACCCTAACCCCTTTCAGCATGCTGGCTGGTAAAGAAGAAGAGCAAAACCCCACCCCACCCCGAAACAACTGGCTGATCTGGAGAAACACAGGCTGCAATGATAGCTATTCAAGTGAAATGCAATTTGATGCTTGTGGTGTTTTGGTGTGTCACTGACCTCTCAGGTCCAGGGCTGGTAGTCTGATCATCTAATCAGAGGATAACGGTATGCAGTGTGGCATACAGGGGAGATCTACTTCTGAAGGTGGAAGGTGGTAACTACTGTTGATTCCTTATTGTCTTATTTTGAAGTCCTGTATCATTTTCATTGTTTTGTTGGATTGGGTTTTATTCTGCTTTGTTTTGTTTGATTTTGTTATATCTGATGGCATAAGCAGCTATTTCAAAGACAGTAAGATACATTATGGTGGCCATTTTGGATTCACTGTTTTCTTGTTTTAAAGTCCTTTATTGCATTTATTGTTTTGTTTTCATTGGTTCTATTCTGTTATGTTCTGCTTAATTTTTACTATGTCTGAAGGCATCTGTGACTATTTTGAAGACAACAAGAGACATTATGGTAGTTATTGTTGATTTCAAATTGTTTTGAAGTCCTGTATCATTTGCACTGATTTGTTCTGATTGGTTTTATTCTGTCTTATTTTTTTTTGGTTTTATCCCCTTTAAAATAAGATAAAATAAAAAAAGAATTTGGCAACTCTTTAAAAAATATCTTCCCAAGTACTGTATGTAGAATCTAAACAAGAAAGTATGAAAGTAGAAGACAGACTATTATTAGACAAGGTAAACAAAACAAAGGTGTAGGGATAAAGGGGTCCTGGGAAGGGTAATGTGAGAATGGAAAAAAGTTATTAATTATATCATTATGAGATCATGATGTTGACATGAATTTATTGAGGTGAGAAGCTAACTAGTATACTCTGTTAAAAACAGTATGCTACAAAACAGATACAGCATTACCAAATTTTTTATTTTCAAAAATGCACTAATATGTAAAGGTCATCTAGAATGGTGTTCACACAACTGTCTCAATCTGTCTCTGGGTGTATAATGCTGAATATATTTAATTTTTTGTTTAAGAGTGTTTTCTGGAGCCAAGGATATAGCTCAGTGGCACAATGCCTGCCTGACAAGCACAAGGTCCTGAGTTCGATTCCTTTAGTACCAAAGAAAAAGAGTGCTTTCTGACTTGTGCTACAAAATATTTCTAGGTGGAAGAATTTAGAATTGCTGTAAATATGTGAATAGATGGATATGTTAATTAGCTTGATTGCAGTAATCATTTTACAATGCATATGTATCTCAAAACATATCACACATCTTAAATATATATAATTTTGTCAATTATAGTTAAAATGGAAAAATAAATGAGTGATACATATAAAGGTGGAGATAAAATCTTTTTATAAACAATACTAGACTTATAAAACCCAAAGAAGTCATTTAAATGGTTATAATAAGTTCAAGGTGACTAGAGTCACTACCAATATAGAAAATAGTATTCCTGATCCTCAAACATGAGCCCACAAGAAAATTACTTTGGAAAGCTTTTCAAAATACTGATACTCATGGGCTGGGGATACAGCTCAGTGGCAAAGTATCTGCTAGGCAAAGTGCAAGGTCCTAAGTTCAATTCCTGGTTAAAAAAAAATTGATGCTATTACTCACCACAGAAGAATTTGCCTCTGAATCTCTAGGGGTGAGATCAGGCATTAATATTTTATAAAGTTTCTGAGGTGATTTCAATGTGTAGCCAAGTAAAGATATTCACTATTACATATTTAATTATTTAAATAGCCAAAAACGCAATACAAAAAGTGTAAGCATAATAGTATCTGCAAATAGGAAAAAGAAAGCCTGTTATAAAGGAATAGGAGTTTGGAAAAGGAAATCTAACTGGAGATATAGTTAGCTACTGGGAAAATATATTCAGTCCATTGCAGTTTAGACTGAGCAGGCAATTAATACCCAAGCCAGAAGACAGGCACATGGCCATGGCCACAACAGACTGATGACAATGAGAGTCCCTGTCCAAGTGCTATTGACTGCCTATCCAAATGCATAAGGATTTAATAGAGGATGAGGTACTACAGGATTAGCTGAACACCTGTATGAAGATATATATGAGATAAATTCCTACAAATACAATTTCTAAGTCAAAGAGTATGTGCTTTTTTCCAGTACTGGTGATCAAACCCAGGGCCTCCCACATGCTAACCACGTGCTCTACTACTGAGCTACATCCTTGGCCTATGGTAAATAGTCTTAAAAGTCAGAGATTAATTTTAAAAGATCTTAAATATGAAATAGAAATAACACGATGTATCGAATAACCAAAATATTGTTCTGCAGAGTTCAGTGACCCCCCCAATGCACCCCACAGTCATCAGATATAATGTCCTCAACCTACCAGACCCCTAACACAACAGGCATTGCTAGGGCTCCTGGTAATCTCTGTCCTGACCATGAAATTACTCTTTCAAGTCATTCCCCATTTGAACCACTATTTCCTTGTATCACAAATCTTCTACCATTAAAAGCTTTTCAAGATATTTCTGCTCAATAGTTTATGTCTGGTTTTTAAACCTAAATATCTTGTCTGCCAATTATAAACCTGAAGTAGTTCTAAATCATATTCAAGATCAAAACACTTTTTTCAAGGATTGAACCTAGGAAGTGCTGAGCTACGTTTATACCTCCCCTCCTTTAATTTTACTTGAGGTATCACTTAAATTGCTAGGTTAGCCTTGAACTTGCAATGTCTTGCCTAAGCCACCTGAATAGCCGGGATCACAAGCCTGTACTACTGTGTCTGATAGAGATCTATTTTTGACTATGGTTCTTAAACCCTCCTGTTTATTAAACTTTAATATGTAATTTAAGATGCTTCTTCCACAATGTTTTTCCTGCTATTTTCTTTTTTTCCCTGCTATTTTCAATCCAATCACATCATTTCTAAATTTGTATCATCCTCCTAACACAAACTTGCTTCATTCATTCATTCAACAACTACTTGCTGGGTTATCTACTATGCAGCAGTGTTTTAGATCCTGTGGATAAAGTTCTTGCCCTTAGAGAGCTCAATAAAAAAAGTACATGAGTGTGGAGGCAGGGCAGACAGAGAGCCAACCAAACAGTTACATGCAGAGTAGCCAGATGGTGATAACTGATATGGAGAAAGTAAAGCAGGATACAGTGTGGCAATGTATAATTTTCAGTTGAAGGAGTTATGAAAGTCATCACTGATAAGGTAAATTTTGGAACATGAAGGAGGAGGACAGGAGCCAAGTAGATTTCTGGCAGAAGAGGATTGATTCCAGGCAGAGGAAGTAAATACAATGGTCCAGAGGCAGAAGCATTTCTGGACTGACTGAAACATAGTCAGGCTAGTCAGTGTAAGGGTGAGCAACAATGTGTGTCTTATGCTACTTTCAGTTTAGAATACATAAGGGCACTGAGAAGTTTTATTTAACTTTAATATTCTAAAAACTATCAAGCTAGATGTTATACATCCAAGAGTAATCCTGCTACAGTCCATGACTGAAGTACCATCAACACTGCCAGGCAGCAAGTTCCAGAGATTGTAACTGTGGGAAAATTTACAGGAGGCTGTGGAGGAATAACATCACTGTGGAGCTAAGGATGCTATAGCACCTAACTTCCAGCCTCCTATACCATCTGCCTTCATTTCCATCCTTTTCTTTTCAAAACTTTTGTTCAGAGTATCAGAGAAAGTTTCTTCACTTTATATGGTAAAATAATGTGAAAGATTTTCATTATTTATGAAACATACTGGCCAGATGTGGTGGTATGCACCTGTAATTCCAGC
Organism: Hydrochoerus hydrochaeris; assembly: GCA_004027455.1. Taxonomy (NCBI): domain Eukaryota; kingdom Metazoa; phylum Chordata; class Mammalia; order Rodentia; family Hydrochaeridae; genus Hydrochoerus; species Hydrochoerus hydrochaeris. The sequence continues at coordinate 35,809 of PVLA01007967.1, read as the reverse complement.
ACTCTGAAAGCCTGAGGCAATGGAATTGAAAGGTTAAGCCCAGCCTAGGCAATTTAGTAAGACTCTGAAGATAAAAAATAAAAATGGCTGGGAACGTAGCTCAGTACAAAAGCCTTGTGTTCAAGCACTATTACTACACACATACATATAGAAAGTATTACCAGGACATATATATCTCATCAAGTGAAGTCTATTATATCTATTTACACTGATTGCTAATCTGCTTTAAATGCCACACATATTACAACTAGAGAATACAGCTTGGATAATGGTATTCATACTAGTTTTCAAAGCATATGTTTTACACTCAGACTAAAGGCTGAAATTTGACCTAAACCTACACACAGAGACACACACACAACTCTGCTTTGACAATACTCAATGATCAACCTTAGGTATTGTAGATTCCTATCAAAAGACTTAAGAAATCATCTAACTATATTTTCAGCATAGGTTTCTAGGTTAATCCAAAAATAATTTTATCAAAGAGCCCAACAATAAAAATTGCCCAAAAAGAAAGTAAAAAATATGTTAAAAGCAACATAAAGACTAAATATGTCTGTCACAATTTAGCATCACAAAGTTACAGTAAATGATGTAGCAATAAGTTAGTTAAAATTCAGAATCACATTACTTACCCGGAAAACATACTTTTCCTTTACTTCATTGTTTTCTCCAGTTTTTCCCACTGTTTATGCAGCCCAATTCACATCTTTAAAAGGTCACCAAGTCCTACAGCTGCAGTAGGTCCTATAAAAGAATCATCATCTCATCACTTCATGAAAAGAGAAAGTATATTCTAAGAAACTGAGTTGGCCAATCTGATTAGCCTCCTTTCCTCATTCATTCTTATAACTATTCAAAAAAAAAAATAAAAGCAGGCAGTGAAGATAAAATGAGGTCTCAAAACACCAACCAGCAGTTTATAACTTAAAAATTCAAAAGAAACTGGAACATATTGATGGAAGCAAGGTAACAGTGAATTCTCTCTGAAAACAGAAGATAATTCATCAAAATCTATACTTTTAACACTTTTTCTACCAATAAATCTCTATCCTTCCCTCCTAGCTAGATGTGAGATGATGTGGCAGAAATGATAAAATTAACTTAGGTGTGGCCTTGGTACATTACAAAGGATCAGGACTCTGAGCACTTGTGAATGTAAATAGCTTGCCCTTAAAAAAAAAAAAATCCTTATAAAACAGAACCTTCTACACTGCTGGTAGAAATGTACTTCAGCATACCCCCTACAGAAATCCATACAGAGGTTCCTCAAAAACTAAAAATAGAAATATAATTTGACCCAGCTACACTATTCCTTGGTATATACCCAAATTAAAGTCAGCATATTGTAAGGCAGTGTGGGTGAACTTTTTAGAGCTTTCAATGATAACAGCCTACTGCAGCATGTATGCCATAGGTTCACCACTACTGTCATAGAGATACCTGCCTATCCATATTTATTGCAGCATAATTCAAAAATAGTCAAGATACAGATCCAGTGTAGGTGTCCATCAACAAAAGAGTGGATAAAGAAAATGTGGTACTGTATATATAAACAAAATGGAGTATTATTTAGCCATAACAAAACTTTCTCACTTACAGGAAAATGGGTGTAACTGGAGTTCACCGTGTTAAGCAATGGAATTGGAGATCACTGTATTCAGTGAAATAAGCCAGACTAAGACAAATATCAAATATTTTCCCTAATATTTGGGATTTTTTAAAAAAGTAGCATGAAAGTAGAAAGATTATTATTAGACAAAAGAAAAAGGATAAGGGAGAGGCTTGTAAGAGAGTGTAATTAGGGATGTATATGATCAAAATATGTTATATATGCATATATGAAAATAACATATTAAATTCCAATATTTTATAAAATCAATAGGTACTAAATAAAAATATATTCTAAAAAGCATCCTTTGCCAATGTAGTTACTAGTTTTCACTAGCACTGTCACATCTTTAGCATATATTTATCTGTTTTTTACACTATTTTAATCTCCATTCTAAGACCTTATAATTAATTCTTATAATAATCCTAGTAGGTAGAGTCTACTATTTTAATCATCCATTGAGGCACATAAAAATTAAATAAATACCTTAGGAAAGGTACAGTGTGCTATATTTCTTTTCACAGGCAAGAATCCCTAAGCAAACATAATTTTATAGCAAGGTCAAGTCTCACCCACCTTTTTCACTTTCTTTTACTGCTGTCTAGTTAACACTCATTGAAATTTTTTAACTTATAATTTATTGAATAATCTAAATACTAATTCTCTAATTCTAAGGTTAAGTTTAAAACTTAACCTTTTCTTATTTAAAAAATTATCATAGCTGAGCAAGCAGTTCATGCTTTTAACACCAGTTACTCAGGAGGCTGAGGCAGGAGGATAACAAGTTCAAAGTCATTTGGGCAACTTAGCAAAACTGTATCTCAAACTAAAATTTTATAAGGGTTAGGGATATAGCTCAACAATAAAGCTCTTCCTAGCATGTTTGAGGCCCTGAGTTCGATCTCCAGTACTGAAAAAAAAGTATCCTATAAACATCAGAAAAAAGAAATCTTTCTGAGGAGCTGTGGAAATCAGAAGCAATAATTATTTTGCAGAAGATTAAGTCTTCACCTACTATTTTAGAATATTAATTTCAAACATTTTGCTATGCATACCAGATTCTCTTACCACTTTAAAATATTTCTTTTACTCTCTAATTCAATGATTAGAACATGATGCTAATGATGTCAAAAGCTACAGATTGAATCCACCAGACCACTTAGCTTTGTTTCTTCATATTTACAGACTCAGCCTGGATGGCATAATTTAGGTCATAAGAAGAAACAGGTAGGAGTATGCAAAATGAATGGCAAAAATACATCTGGAGAAACAAGTGCCAAAAAAACACAGACACAACATCAGCCTCACCATCAGAAGGAAGAAGAGAAGAAAGGTATGTAGGTTGGTTCATAATCAACAGCAAAGACAAATCTTTCTGAGTAGGTTGGTTGGTCCATAATCAACAGCAAAGGTAGAAAACCTTTCTGAGTAAGAAGCCCTTGTCAATCTCAAATCCTTTATCAGAATAAAACCTAAATAATTTCCTTCAAAAACAACCAAACAAACAAGAAAAACAGGTATACATATTTTTTTAAAATTAATGTTTTTAATTTTTGCACAAACTCTGCTTGATTGATCTGAAAATAGCAGTTTCTTAATACTGATAGTTCTAACAATAAAAAAATTGCAATGGTTTTGTAAAGTATCACAAAAATTTCTACTTGTGCAACACAGAAAGCTATCAGAAAAACAAGACTGCAATTCCATAAGTATTCCTTAATAAGATTCTTTTACAATTACTATAAATTTTCATAAAACCAAAAACTGCTCTATTTCCAAATTATATGAACTTATTTTAAACATGCTTTTTCAAACTGAATGAAGAAACTAACCAATAACAGATCTGTTTACATTTTAAAATAAAACATGGCCCATTTAAGCAGTTTTCCCACCTTCAACAAATAAAAATGAAAAGGCAAAACTACATTCCTCAGTTGTTACTGTGAGGAGAAACCCACTTGGGATCATCATCTTCAAGATTTCCTGCCCACAGCTACAAAAAGCTTCCCAGTGTACTAATGCTACACAACACATGGTTCCAACAGTCACAAGGTAACTATGACAGCAAAGGCAGAGTTATTTGTGAGATCACAGAAATGATCTGATGTAATTTTTTAAATTGATGTAAGATTTACATAACATAAAAATAACAATTCTTTAAAACAGCATTTAGAACATCACAATATTATACAACCAATTACCTCTACTTTGTCCCAAAATAAAATCTGGTACTCATTAAGCAGCCACTTAATAATAGTAACTGCACAGAATTAACTAACTAAAGGTTCATAAGGCTTAATGGTTATGCTAGTAAAAATTGAGGGATAGGGCACCAGAGAATAAAAAAAGTAAAATTTGAAAGTTAATCAATGGAAGATGATGTGGAGGAGGGAAAAGTGCAATAAAGAATCCTGATGAGAGCACCCCACAGAAACAGAGGAGGAAAGTTCCACAAACGCGATGCCTGCCCCTGCCAGACTCTGCCCCCATGGATTCTGTCCCCTAGCTGAGGCCAACTACAAACTCCAAGCTTTATTTTCCCTTCAATACTGGGCAGCAGAAGCACTGACCAACAAGCTAACCTGATCATAGATGAGGCCAATGCCCAGGGAGAAAGGATAAGCATGGAAAAAAAGGTAAGCATGGGAGAGTTGATAGCTCCAGGGAGAAATAACAGACCTGGTCTACAGCACTAGCCCCTAAAAGAGTTGATGGAGAAAATGGTAACTTGCTGGATTCCATGACTACAGAGCCTGGGAAGAAGCTACTCTTGAAAAACACAGAGAAATTTTTTAATTGATTTGATTTTCTTTCTTTTTTTCCTCTTGTATTCTTTCATCAGTCTTTTGTAGGGTTGAGGTTTTTTAAAATTTTATTTGAAAGAGAACAACCCAGCAAAGAACTTTTTTTTTTTTTTTTTTTTTTTTTTTTTTGGTACTACAATCAAACTCAGGATCCTGCACTTGCCAGGTAGGTGCTTATGCTGCTGAGCTACAGCTCAGCCCCTAAAATTGCTTTTTTTTTTTTTTTTTTTTTTGATACCAGGGATTGAACTCATGACCTCACACTTGCCAGGCAGGCATTTGTGCCCCTGAGCTAAATCCCTGACCCTTTTCAAGAGAATAAAGTCAAGCAAATAAAACAGAATAAGGCCAATCAAAACAAAACTGTGTGACACAGGACTTCAATACAAAATCAACAATGGTTATCAAAATGCTTCTTGTTGTATTCAAAATAACTACAGATATCTTCATACATAGTAAAAATCAAGTAACACAGAACAGAATAGAATCAATAAAAACAAAACAATGAATGCAATGAAGGGCTTCAAGACAAGGTAACAGTGAATCCAAAATGACCACCATAACACATCTTGGTATCTTTGAAATAGCTGGCCATGCTATTGGGCACAACAAAATCAAACAAAATAAAATGGAATAAAACCTAACCCATCAAACCAATGAAAATGATACAGGACTTCAAAACAAGAAAATAGAGAATTAACAATGGCTATCACCTTAAAAGGAGATCCCCAATAGATGCCATACTGAACAGATGTTATCCTCTGATCAGATCACTGGCCCTGGACCTGTAAAGTAAGTGAAACACCAAACACCATAAGCATTAAATTGCATTTCACTTGAATAACTATTACTGCAGCCTGTGTGTCTCCATAGCCAGTCGCTTATGGGAGTGGGGGGTGGCTCTTCTTGTTTCCCAGCCTGAGCACTGGAAGGGATTGGAGTCTGGCTATGCCCCTGCCAGCAGTGGCCTGCGCATGGCACTGGTTCGCAAGGAAGGCTTGTTTCTTGGTGAATTCTGGTTCTCTTCCCCTGCAGTCTGCAAATGGTGCTGACTCATGGGAAAAAGCAAGGGTCTGGCTGTCCCCCCACTGGCAGCAGCCCATGCATGGAGTTGGTTTGCAGAGAGGGCTTGCTACTTGGTGAATCTCTGGGGTTTATTCTCTATTTTTTTCTTTTCTCTTAACTTTTTTCCTTATTTTTCTTTTTCCCTTTATTTTGATCTTTTTTTTCTTTTTCATCTTTTTATTGATTGTTTTATATTACTGTTCTCTAATACTACTAATTTTTTTACTTTTCAATAGGATCCACTATCTCACTTTTCTCTCTTCCTCATTTTCCCTTGATTAACACTGCAAATTATACTTTTCTTACCCCCACCCCCTTTTTCTCTACTACTACAATCATCTACTACTACAATCATTAAGTTTTATGAATCTTTAGACCAAAAGTCAACTCTATGCTATTAGTGTTGAAGAGAGCATTTTGAAAAATGGACATTAAGCAAAAATGTCTCCATACCAGCAACAAAGTCTTCCACTATAATCAACCCACAAGCCCCAGCACAAAAAACAAAGAAACAAAAATAAAACACAAGAAGACAAGGCAATAAAATGCTTTCCAAAAATTGCAGCTCACTCAAAACCAATCCATGGAGCATGGAGGGGAAAGAAATCTAAAGCCTCACAGCCAAATTAATCAAAAGGATAACATAAGAGATTTTTGAAAAACATATCAAGAAGGTGCTTAATGAATATAAAAAGATATAACTAAACAATAATGGGCCTAATAAAATAATCAATGAGTCAATGGAAGACACTAATAAAAAACTAGCTGAACTTAACAAAACAATATAAAACATGAATGCCCTGCACAGAAAAGAATCAGTCCACAAGAAGGTACCAAACACAAGCTCAGGAGATTAAAAGTTTTACTGAAAATATGGACAGTAGATGTGATGAACATGAGGACATGTCAGGACTAGAAGACAGGGAGGGTGTTTGTAATAGATACCTTAAAAACAATAAGAGAACATAAAAAATGAATTCAACAGTTGCAAAGAAAACTAAGATTAGCTGGAATTATTGAAAAATCAGAAGACGGCACAAATGGCATAAAATGTGTTTAATAAAATAACAGTACAAACTCCAAACATAGGAAAAGAATTTAACCTAGAGAAAGTGAGGCATACAGAACCCCAAAGAGCCATGATCAGAAAAGAACCTCTCCATAGCACATCATACCAAAAAAGCAACACAAGAACAGGTCTTTAAAAGCTGTTAGAGAAAAATGAATGAATCACTTAAAAAGCAAAACCCATTAGAATTCCCAACACAAACCTTAAAGATGAGGAGATCTTGGAGTAAAGTGCTTCAAACCCTAAAAGAAAACAACTTCCAACCCAGGTTAATATATCCTGCAAACCTATCTTTCAAAATTGATGAAGAAATAAGATGTTTCCATGATAAAGGGAACCTAAAGAAATTCATAACCACCAAATCAGCACTCCAAAAAAATTCTCAAGGATAACTTAGAAAGATAAAATGAAGCTATCAATGCCAAAAAGTCCAAAAGAATGAATACATCAGATATGATGAGTAGTTAAGTAGAAAGGAAGGATAGAAACTCAGCAGTGGGAAAATAATGCAATGACAGGAATAAGTCAGTACCTTTTAGTAACAACTCTCAATGTGAATAGTCTCAATTCCCTAATTAAAAGAAACAGACTGGCAGAATGAATCAAGAAACAAAATCCAACTCTGTGCTGTATATGAAGAACACATCTAATCCAAAAAGAAATTCATAGATTAAAAGCAAAGAGAACCCAAAAACAAACAGAAGTAGCTGCTCGATAGTCAGAAAAGTAGACTTTCAAGCCACAACTGATCAGAAGAGGCAAAGAAGGTCACTACATATCAATTGAGGGAACAATTCAATAGGAACAGATAACAAGTATTAACATATATGCACCAAACAATGGCATATCCAACTTCATAAAGCAAGTATTACTGGACATAAAAGATCAGATAAACATCAATACAACTACAGTAGAAGACCTCAATACTCACTGTCACAAATAGGCAACTAGACAAAAACTTAAAGAAATATGAGAACTGAACAAAATCTTCAAACAAATGAATGTAGTAAGACATCTCCAGAGTATTACCCATTAGAATGTACATTCTTCTCAGCAGCACACTGAACATTCTCCAAAATAGATTACACACTATCCATGCTTAAGTAAATTCAAAAGAATTCAAATAATACAACATATTCGATCAGCTCAATGAAACTAGAACTTGATGGCCAAAAAACCCCCACAGAAATTATGCAAATACATGAAAATTAAACAATGTATTCTTGAATAATCAATGAGTCACAGAAGGAATCAAGAAAGAAATAAAACAGTTCCCAGAATTAAACGATAATGCCAGTACAACGTACAAGCATTTATATGGTACATAGTGAAAACAGTCCTTGTCAGGAGTAGTGATACACACCTATAATCCCAGCACTTGGGAGGCTCAGACAGGAGGATCGCTGTGAGTTTGAGGTCAGCCTTGGCTATCTAGTGAGTTTAAAGCCAGCCTGAACTAAGTGGAGGAACCCTTGCCTCAAAAAAAAAAAAAAAATTAATCAACTATAGATACATGGGTCTGTTTCTGGGCTCTCAATTTTATTCTCAAAACAGTACCACACTGTTTTGATGATAACTTTGCAGTAGAATTTGAAAGTGAGATTCATGAGTCTTCCAACTTCATTTTTCATTTTCAAGGTTGTCATTCTTCATTTCAAGGGTCATTTCGATTTGGATTTTAGAATCAGCTTTTCCATTTCTACATAGAAGGTCCCTGCAATTTTGGTATAACCTAAAGTGATTGTTCTCTTGTTGGCCTTATCTGAATTTTTTTAAAGGAAAGACTGTTAAAGTCCCCCTGATACCGAATTATAGTTGATACTTCGGGGATCAAACTCGTGATCGCGCATGGGCCAGGCAGGTGCTTATAACCACTGGGCTAAATCCCTGGCCCTAGTTGATACTTTAAACTCTGACTCCCTATGTTTCTTTGATCAAAATCTCTGGCAAAGTAGCTAACGTTTCATAATCAATTGTAGAGGGATTTGGACTGTATGAGTGTTCCTGTTACCATTCTGTGAAATCTGTTAAAACAGTTTACTCTTATCAGTGAACAAATATGGTTCATATGTATCAATTCCTCTGCTAGTAACTGATGATGTTGAAACAATTACAGTTCAAAGAAGTAAAAATTCTTGAGTTGCAACCTTTTTTATTGACAAAAATAAACAGCAAAACCCTGAATAACTGACTCCCATTAGGGGGATATTAAAATTGGATTCTCCATTGCAAAAGTAAGCTTTGTTTCTTTCTTTCTTTTTTTTTTTTTTTTTTTTAGTACTAGGAATTGAACTCAGGACTTTGCTCTTGCCAGGAAGTGCTTGTGCCTCTGAGCTATATCCCCTGTCCTAAACTTTGTATTTGTGAATTACTCCATGGTATTAGAAAATAAACAAAGTACATAACAATGAAAGGAAGCTTAAACATGACATTAACATCCTAGAATGAAAAGACATGGTTCTTGGACTGAAAGACTTAATGTTATTAAGATGGCAGTACTGCTTGGAGCAATCTAAATATGCAGTATAGTTCTATACCTTGGGCTGGACACAATCTGTCTTTTGCTTTCACATTAAATCAGAACTGAAGACAACATAGTAACCTAGGAAAAATAAATATGGGGCTAAGACTAGCAATTTCAAGAAAATTATATATTTCCCAAAAATAAAAGTAACTGAGACCAACAGACTGGAGTCAGAGGAGCCATGACTGATTCAGTTCCCATGACTGGTGCCAACTTTTCAAAGCTCTCAATGCATGACCCATGTAAGAGGCATGATACAAGGTGATCCAGTAATCAGAAAATGCTTCAAAATTAAATTGCCTATAAATAACTTCAATCAGAAAACACTATCAAGTGTTGAAATAAACAACCAGCAACCAAATTCTGGGAAAAAGAAATCCAATGCCATGTATTCTGTAATATATAATGAAACTAAAGGCTATAAAAATATCTTCTGGCAGGTGCTTGGAGTTAGTGTTTTGGCAGGAAATGTTAGCTAATACAAAGTTAGTAATTCTGAGTCAATGTTTATTTTGTTTTTTATCAGAACTTTAAACTGAAAAGAGTAAAGCAGAATTGAGGGGATGGATATGATCAAAATATATGCATTGAATCCCAATATTTTATAAAGCTAATAGGTACTAATGAAAAGAGTAAGTGGAAAGAGAAAAAGTTTAAACATAGGCCTAGGAAAATTGGGGGCTGGAATAACCAGGTAAGGACCCAACTCATGAAGGAAAACCCAAACAACATAACCAGGATACACGTCGAATACTTGGTGAATGAGTAATACTAAGTGGTTAGAGGATCCCTTCAGCACAAGTATCATCAGCAAGGCTTGTCAGAATAACATCTATGACTCTTATGGTATAAGTTTTACCAAAAATTCTTCCAGAACCAAAAAAACCTTCTCCCATTGCAGATGGAAAGGGCTTCTTTTTTGATACTGCCATTGCCTAATGGGCCTGTGTAATTTTCTATCCTCTAAGAGTATTTAACTGTACTTCTCTCACATTTCCTCAGTTCTACTACACTCAGTTCACCTCGACTGAGCATCAAGATTCAGGAGTGGGGCAAAAGGGCAATGCCTGAGAAGACAAGCTAAAGACCACCTTCTGTTTGGTTATTAATGGTAGGAGAGAGGGAAATAAATTGCATAAGAGACAGTGTTTTCTGTCTCTGGTCTGTCAGAGAGAGAGCTATCCTTTGTCTCTCAAACCCAACATTCACAAGTTTTGCTCCTGGGTATGATTCTGAGAATCTAAATGCATGAGAACCACTTTAGTCTCTGGTTCCTTTGGATACATCCCCTGGCAAAGTCATCAAGTATGTGTCTCTGACTCCCTGAGTCAAGAGTCTGGGTTTCTATTATGGTGCACTGAAAGAACAAATATATTAGGTGCATATTAGTGCTCCTCAGTCCGGAAGGCCCAGCAGAAGAGGCCCAGATCAGGCACTCTAGGGATACTTGCTACAGGGCTGGCTGGTGGTTAAAATGCCTGCTTGACTCTCAGTATACTCAGCGTGCAGCATTCCCAGTAACTGCTTCATCCCAAAACTGTATGATTTGAGCCTAACGGTGATGGCTTTCTTGGGCCCTGACTGGGTATGCTAAGCTTTCTTGACACTTGGCCCCTTTGCCTTTACTCTCCTTTCTTTTCTTTCTGTAAAGAGAGCTTTCAATCAATTTACAGCCATAGCATTCTGCACCCAAGAGCTGAACTACTAATGTTCCCACCTGGGACTTGGCAGGCCTGCTTCAGTTTTGTTTTCGGATTTCTCTGTGGTGGTGCTAGTTACAATATCCTGGAAATCAATTCTTAAATGCCTGTTTTGCCATCTCTGCTAGCCAGGAAAAGAGAAGCAAATGGCATACCAAGATTTATAACACAGCTACAAAATAATCAGCCTCAATTTTAAAATAAGCAAAATCTAGACACATCTGGCTACATGTCTGTCAACATGAAAATGGATAAACAAATTGTTGAAATCATACAGTACAGTACTACTTAGCAATAAAAAGAATACCTAATACACATATAGATCTGAAAATCATGTTGAGCAAATAAAGCTAGACAGAATATATGACTTTTATAGAGTTCTAGAAAAGATAAATTTAATATATGGTGATAAGAATCAGGAGAGATTAACCTTTGAATGATGAAGAATAACAATAAGGAACATGAAAGAACTTTTCCAGGTTGACAAAAATATTCTATATATGGCTTTAGTTGTGTTTACATCAGTGAAAAAATTTCTAAACTTAATGAACTGTACACTTAAAGTCTGTATATTTTGCTAAATTAAATTAGACATCAATTATTTTAAAATTTAAAAGTTTAGGAGCTATCTATGTAAATCAGTGATAGGCATTTGCCTAATATGTGAGAGGCCCTGGATTCAATTCCCTAAAACAAACAAATGAATGAACAAAAGAAAGAAGTTTTAAAGTCTTTTTTCCTTTTTTTAGAAAAAAAAATGACAGAGGCAATTTTCTATCTTATTCCATCTATGTGACTAACATTCTGAAAAAGAGGTAAGATACTTGATGTATTCACATACACCTCTTATAAAGAAAAGACAAACTTTTTTAAAGTTGTAAAGGAACATATCAATTAATTTAATTATTAATTACATACAGAATTCACTCAAGTTGCTCTTACTCTAACCTCTATGCTGAATTATCTTCAGCATGTCAGCTAGGTGTGGTAACTCCTTCATGCAAACCCAGCATCTAGGAAGCTGAAGCAAAAGGATCACACACTTGAGACTAAGGCTAGGCAACTGAGCAACTAAATGAGACAGTCTCAAAATAAGAAACAAAAAGGTTAGGCATGTAGCTCAGTGCAAAGGCACTAGCTTCTATCTCCTGTAGTGAGGGGAATAAAAAATACTTTTAGCATATCTTAAGAGCAGAAAGTATAGCGTAGACAATGGAAATCTGTAACTTTAATATGTGAAATTTCCTGATTATAAGATTATACAGATTTAGACAGGTAGTCTATGGCCATACCACCCTGAATGCATCCAATCTCATCAGATTCAACACAAGCCAAATGGAAAATAATGAAGTGTATGTAAGATTGTATGTAAGAAGGGAATTAAGGAAGTCAAAATCATAAATATAAAGAAGAAAATTGAATGTCATCCCCAACACAGTTTTTTTGTTTGTTTGTTTGTTTTCTATTTTTTGTTTTTTTGTTGTATCGGGGACCCAACACAGTTTTAACCCAAATGAGATCATATACCATATACTGGTACTTTTTTCACTTAAATATATGTAATGACATTTCCACCTTACAGAGCATTTTGCTCCATGCTACCACTGTTAAAACATTTTTGTGTCATTACTGGCCATTCACATTTTCTTTGTGGAACAAGCTGGCAATTTGAAAAATAGTACTCATTTTCCATTCCAGATTATAGTACACTTATTATAAAAACATGGAAAAAGACAGAACACTGAAAGACAATGGGGAAAAAATTGCACAATTCAAATTGTAACATCCATGACTGCTAATTTTTGCATTTTTTAATAAAACTGATACTTTGGATAAACTTTTTTTTAGAGCATATATTTGTTCCCTTAACATCAGGGCATGAGTTTTTCCCTGTCATTAAAATCTTTTTAAACACTTACTTTAATTAGCTCCATTTTGTTGAATTTTGTTTGTTGCTTGGATTTATAATCTAAAAATTACCTACTCTCAGACATCTGAATGTTTTTGTTTTGTTTACTTTGTATCATCTTTGTGTATAATTTACTGTATGCAGCTATGATTACTTCTTTAGGATAGACTGCCAGAATTTGAATTCCTGGGTCAAAGAATATGAATGTGTTTAAGGCCCATGATACAGATTAAAAACTGGTGATCAACTTAACACCAGCTGAATTAAATCAGCATGGTGCTAAGCACAGATGTTCCACCTAAGGAAAGTTGCTAGCATAAATAGAGACATGGAGAAGGAGAAGCTAGGCATTGTGGGTTTCTCTTAAGTGCTGCTGTTTTGAGCTGTTGGTTCTCCTGGAGGAGCTTATCATGACTAGCTTCCCCAGTGTGAATTCGACCACTGTCATCGGAGGAGCTCGGGTGGACAGATTTCCTGGACTTCCTTGTGATTTGCTCTGGGTGACCATCATAAAATATTATAAATTCTGTGTCCTGATTCTATTTGTTCTCCTCATAACCCCTGACTACAACAGTTCATATTGCCCAACTGCATTGTAAATTGTGCTTTTTGTTTCATGAGAAGCATGTAAGGATGACTGTATTCTACACCTTCTTAGAATTCAATTTTTTATTTTCTCTGACACTCTCTGCCCTTCATATAGCTCCCACTATAACCTCCCCCTTCACACACATTTGCTAATTTGATGAGAAAAATAGTATCTTAGAACTTTAAATGCATTTTTACTAACAGAATGAAGTCACTTTTCCATTTGATTAAACTAACTGTAGTTCTTTTCTGTGAATAGTCTGCTAAAGTCCTTGGATGTCTGACACTTCAAAGCCACCCAAAAAGTGGGACCTTCTAGTTCATCATAATAATGAAGCATTAAAATGTACTTCTCTTTTCTTTTAAAATGATTAATACAAAAGACTATCATAAAAGTAGTAATATATATTATAACAATATAAAATAGGGAAAAGTTCACAGCACAGGATAAACTAGAAAGATATCAACAGGAAAACAGCGTGATTAACTTCTAAAATGAAAAAGCCACTGGAAATGATGGATGGCAGTGCTAACCATATAAAAGAATTTTCAATTGGAACCAAACAAAAGAAGAGAGTTCTAAATGTCATTGTACCTGGGGGAATACAAACCCAAATTCAGAGACAGTAGAAGCTGAAGTAGAAGTACAAGTAAGCCATGTATTGTCAGGAGAATAATTAAAGGTCTGGGAAACAGCTGCATTCTCCAGTGTTCTCCAAAGGACTAAGATGTGAGAATAGTTTTCTATAAGAAAGAGGGATCAGCTGCAGAGGACCATCCACATAGGTGCTAGGGCTAGAGAACGAATGATGAGTACTATAAATAACAATGCACACACTCACCCAGAAGTCAGTTGCCTCTCAACACAGTAATTAGCAGCACTAGGGCTCCTATGCTCTAAATTTTCTTTGGTGTGTGTTTATGTGTGTGTGTGGCCATGACTATTGAATCTAGTGGCTCATACATGCTATGCAAGCAAGCCATCTACCCCTGAACTACATCCCCAGTCCTCAATTTACTTTGGAAATAACAATAATACTTGGACTGACAGAACCTATCATAGTTACTATTCTGAATATAAGTACAACCAAGTTCTCATCCTGGCTGCACGTAAAAATCATCTAGGGAACTTTTAAAAATTTAATCACAATAAAATAAAATAAAATAAAAATTCAATGCTTAGGCACCATCACAATCCAATTGAATCAGCATTTATAAGGGAAAATGGGCCCATGCATTTGTATTTGAATGCTCTCTAGATAATTTAATATACCCTTAGAACTGAAAATCACTGATCTCAATTCTCATTTAAAAATGTGAACAAAGATGCTATTTAAATTTACTGTATGTTACAGAGAAAGTTAGGTTCAAATAAATGGATCATCTCTTCTAGGAACTGAATTGATAATTCTGAACAGAAGGATGCTGAAGATGAGGTTTTGTTAGTATAAGATCCTGTGATACACAGCCTTGAAGACAGCATTAGATTGAAACATTTATTCCCAAACAAGAATCAAGTACTAAAAAAGATAACAGATTCTAAAGTGACACTAAACTGAACAGAGGAACCAGGTCCAGAGGAAACAGAGTTAACAAAGAAAGCAGAAAGCAGTGACACTGTTCTCTGAAAGATCTATGAAAGTACCACTTAAAAAAGTTATGAAGTACCAGGTGTGGCAGTCGCATGCCTGTAATCCCAGCAGTTGGGAGGCTGTGGCAGGAGGACTGCTGTGAGCTTGAGGTCAGACTGGGCTACAAAGTAAGTTCAAGGCCAGCCTGAACTGCACAGGGAGACTGTCTCAAAAAGACAAAAAAAGGGCTGGGGATATAGCCCAGCAGCATAAGCACCTGCCTGTCAAAATGACAAAAAAAAAAAAAAAAAAAACGCTATGAAAACACTAAGTAGGGGCAGTAACAAAAAATTATTAATGGGGAATAAAGAAAACTTTTTTAAAACATTTAAATCCTTCAACAGAGATCTCAATAGCAAAAAGGAATATGACTAAAGGTACATGCAATGATTTGGAAAACTAAACTAATGAATTCTCTCAAACCAAGAGCTAGAAAATATGAGCACAGAACATGAACAAAATCTTGATAATTAATTTATATCCACTATATTTCTAATGTTTTAGAACAAGGAGAAAGTAAAAGGAAAGAAATCACCAAAGAAATAATGGGACCAAATTTCTCTTAGAGAGAGACCGGAGTGTTCAGTTAAAAGGGTCTGCCAAGTGGCTTAGAACAATACTATGAGAGAGAAGCTGGACTGTGAATTTTGTCAGTTTGGGAACCGCTCAGAGGATTATTAAAGCACACTTCTGATGACAGATCAGGGAGGTTTGATTTTGGCATCTACATTTTGTTTCTCATCTTTTCCTCTGCTACTTCTCCTGCTGTGATTCCCAGCCACAACTGACTAAGCATCTCTGCTCTGCCACACCTTTCTGTCGTGATGCTTCTGCCTTGGAGCCAGCTAATCAAGGAATGAATCCCTGAAACCATGAGTCAAGCTAAACATCTCCTCTAAATTGCGGGTGTCAGGTATTATGTCCCAGGACTAGCAAAGCTAATACAAATACTAAAACAAATACCCAAATACAACATAGTAAAATTTTAAAATACAAAAATAAAGAGAAGGTACAATCTAAAATTATGGGAAAGGGAACTAACTAACCATAACAGATGGGAAATTACATTTGCAATAGACTTCTCACCTGTAACAGATATAAAAACACATACGAACTCATTTCTACAATGTTTAAAAAAAAAGTTTAAACACAGAATTCTGGTTTTGCCTAAAACTAACACCCAGAACCTAAGCCTAATTTTGTCATCAAGACACATAAACATGGGTCTGTCAGACCCACATTTATTCTTCAGAATATTTCTATTGATGAATTATGAATTTTAATTTTATGAGTTTTATTAAGCAATGAGTACTTAACAGGAAAATATCACAAAATAAAGTACTGAATTTTTAATATTTATTATTAAAAAAATCAAAAATTTTAACACTTTTTTTGGTGTACCAAGTCTAAAAAATAACAACACAAATAAATTCTTATATGAACTACAATGAAAATACTAATAGCACTTTACAAAAAAAAAAAACTTTTCTTCAACTGTTGCACCTAAAGCAGTCTGCATACATGACAACAGCACGTTCCATATATCGCTTATACTGACAGCACATGTATTTTGCTTTCCTGGCCTTTTTATAGGACATACTTGCCATTTTAATGGTCTTGCTGACCACTTTGTTAAGAGGTTCTTTTTTTTCTTTTTTTTTTTTTTAATTGTTACTGGGGATCGAACTTTTTTATTGTTACTGGGGATCGAACTCACATGCTTGTAAGACAAGCACTTATGCCACTGAGCTAAATCCCCAGCCCCTAAGAGGTTCTTATAATATCATACAGTGTGTTGCTAACAGGAACATAAAGTATCAATAAAATAAAGTATTACATTCTTAATATGTATTGTGCATTTAGAATAAACAACATTTTTATATCAGCTATGTGTTATTTTGTCTTCAATCAGATTTTACTGGTACATCTTAGATATACAGAATGATTATATTCATTATAGAGAATTTATACCTGAACGTGATATAACTTGATTCTTTTTTCCTATTCTGCTACCCTCCCTTCAACCTCTTCTCTCCTCTCCATTTACAAAAACTTTATTTTTATTCTTTCTTTCCTTTTTCATTTTTTAAAAACTTTTCCCTCTTTTGTTCCCTTCCCCATTTGAACATTTTCTTACTAGTTCACAATACCTACTACACATTTTGGTCTTTATTTACACTTTCAGCTTCTTACACCAGAGAAGTAATACATCAGTTGTGTATTTGCTTACAAAACCTAAAAGACATCACCAAAAATAAATTCTGATATAAACTATAATGAAAATACAAATAGAACTCTACCACAAAAATAAGTTTTGCTTCAACCGTCACACCCAAGGTAGCCTTCACACATAACAACTGCATGTCCATGCACAAGTCTCACTTACACTGACAGTACATGTGCTTACTTTTCCTTCCCTACATGACAGTCTTGTCACCTCTGTTTTGTGAGGAGCTTCCTACTACATTGTACAACATGCACATAGTAGGAAAGTAAGATATCAATAAAATAAAATATCAAGTATGTAATAGATGCTTAGAGATCAACATTTTCACACCAGCTGTTTACGCTTACAAAATCTAAAAGATGACATCAAAAATAAAAATCTATGTGAACTACATTGTAAACACAAACATCTACCATAGAAACAGACTTTGCTGTCACACCCAAGGAAGTCTTCACACATAAGTAACTGCATGTTCCATATACAGGTATTGCTTACACTGATAGCACAGATGTTTTATTTTCCTGTGCTTTCTTGTAGTGCACAGTTGATATCTTTCTGGTTTTCCTGTTGTCATACTAGGTCTTTGTGACCCTGCCTGTTCACCTGTCAACTCACCAGTATGTCCACAAATTTTTTTGTGTAGCTCCCCAGACAGAAACATTTTGTTTTTTTCCTGTGTTGCAAATGATCTCTTATAAGCACCAATTCCAATCTTCTAAGAAAATTTCTCCATGATATTTTGCACTTGTTATTTCCTTTGTAAACTATGCCATACATGTTTAGGATTGAGTAAAACACAACCATTGGCCAATGCCTTGTGTTTTGAGTAACATCATAGTTGCTGCATAATTCATCAACAACATCTACTCTACCTTTGGTTTTGTTGTAGAACGTTTCCATCTCAGGCTTCCATTTTGTCAAGGATTCCCTATTAATTCTGCCATCATGGTGAAATGTTCACATCAGAGTAATGGTTTGTTTTTCTTTGCCATATATGAGTACAATATTATATCTGTTATATTCTGAAACCAAAGATTATACTATACAATTTTCTATTTTGAAATTACATTTCATTTGGAATTTTTGCTTTGTTCCTTCATATAGTTCCTGTACTGGTCAACTTATGTAACATCAATTGGAAATTGGTAAATCAACTGTCAACTGTCACATTCCAATCTGGGAGATGGGAGCAACAAGTCTGTTCACAACATCATTTGGTTTATTACTATATGAATAAGGACCTGATGGCTGAGTTCCAGAATGTCTAAACTGAAGGCATAGTAAGTCTTCTCTTCTACAAGGGCATAACTTTTACATCATATTTTGACCCATTGCTTTTCAGTAAGTCTTTTACATTCCTGCAATCACCATGAGAAATTCTTGTGAAGTACAACAGATCTATAAATGCTTTCAGTTCAGCTAGTAAGGTATCATAATAAACACATTTGAATATGGCTGTTAGTGATGCATGTTTCATTTGCATTTTAGCCTTTTTGTATGTATTTTATAGCACCTTGTAGCATTTCATCTGTTAAAATTTCCAACACTGAATGGCAGTGCTGGCATTCTGTTCAGTATCTTTCACCCCTGCTAAAAGCTTCACTGGATTGCTCCATTTGATTGCATGGCCATTTCACATTTCAAATATGTACTCATATTGCTGTTTTTTTCATTATCTGAATCAAGTAGGCCTGCATTCTCTCTATCTGTATCACTTAATTCTTGCTCCACTTCACTGTCACTGGACCCTTGGGTCATATGGCCAATATCAAAATTGTGATCGTCGTCGTCATCGTCGTCATCATCATCATCATCATCCACCCAAACTACTCTTCTGCTATGAAAGCATGTATTTTACCATAATGGATCACCTTTATCATCCATGCATGAGTAATCTGATGATTCACTTTTTATCTCTTCCAAAACTTGCAAATCTGGTTTTTCATGTGCCATTGTATTGATTAGGATACTTCTACCAGAAAAAAAAAATCATTTTTTTTAACAAATCCTAGAGTGGTGTGGGTCTACTGGACCCTCTGTGATCCAGTAGAAGTAAACAAGAAAAACAAAGTTACACAGCATACAAAATGGGGAAATGTCCTGCTTTGTCACTTTTGCACACATGTATACACCTTGCCATACATCATGCCAAGTGGACAAACACATAGATTGCTTCCTGTATGTATCAGTCAGGGTTTACTATAGAAACAGATATAACACAAGATACACAGATGTGTAAGAAATTACAAGATTGGCTTACCATTATCAGCCACAAAGTTGAATGAGGGAGCATGCAGAGAATGTCTGCACCCTAGAGGTTGAAGGGTCTAGCCCAAGGGCTGAAGCTTACTTCAGTGTCCTATGCAAGTCCATATCAGAAGGCAGATGAACCTACAATGGAACATGGAAGAATCTATGATGGGAGTCTGAAGAGTGTACGACAAAGGCTCGTAGAGTCCCAGGCAGAAGCCAAACTCTATGCCAGAAGCCAAGAGACAATGTTCAAGCTGAAAACAAGACTCTATCTCCTCTGGAGAAGCAGCAATCAATCCCTCCTCATTTGCCTTTTATTGTATGCAGGCTGCTCCCCTGGGATGGGTGTAGCACTCACACCATCAGCCTGCCCTCCTCTTGTACAGGATAAGGATGTTATGAACTAGGGACCCTGGCTCCCTGCTGAATCACTCAGTTAAAGTTTCCACTTTTTCAAATTGACACAATGAGCAATATCCTAGAAAGGTGACTGACTGCTTGTTCTCTACACCTCAGGATATAGAGCTGTTGAATCACTCAGGTAAGCTTCTAGACTTCTCAAGTTGACACAATATATAAACCATAGGAAAGGTACTGAAATGTACAGCTGGCTACTATTACACTAAAATACAAATTTACAGTAGAAAAGTAAGGGATGGGGCCACTGAATCCAATCTTATGTACCTGGTTAAATATAAAGGCAAAATAAAGTTAATGGGGGCATGCAAGAGTACCATGAATTTTATTACCATGTATTTTGGGTAGGAGTAACTGAAACTTGTGCTGCAGCAAATTAAATTTAAATCCACAAAATAAAAGATGATCTGGGATACAAAGAACAGTGTTTAACAAAGAGAGAAGTAAAACGTTAAAGCTCCACAATTACTGATAAAATAAATGTGAGGTGAAACTGAACTGCCAATAAGAATTTTTAGAAGTATAATTTAGAAAATCAATATGAAACTCTGAAACAAAACTGGAAACATGAAGGGCAGGTAAAGAGAAGTACACATAGACTTAAGAATCTGCTCTTACTTGTAGAGGCAACATAGATGCTATCTAAATTTATATGCTCACAGAGAAAGTTAGGTTCAAATGATTTGGACAATCTCCTCCAGAAACTGAATTAAAGGTACTAACAGAAGAATGCTCAAGATGAGGTTTATTAGTACAAGGCCACATGATAGTCTTGAAGACACAGGAGATTTAAACATTTATTCTCAGTGCAAAAGGAAGTCAATTTAGAGTTTTAAGCAGGACACCAAAATAGCTGACTGATACTTCCAAAAAAATATTTCTGGTTGAAATGCAGAATGTATGAGAGTAGAAAAAGAGTAGCGGAAGAAAGAGAAGGCAGAAGGCTATCAAAGAAGTCCTGCATTAGTCCTACCTGAAGTGTGCTGGCAGTGGAAATGTGTTTCCTATATGTGTTGGAGGTAGCATCAGCAGGCTTTCTGGTAGAATGTACATAAGGGACAGACTTTTTATGGGTGAATTCCAGTTTTCTGATTTTAACAACTAAGGAAGGTATTTTATCAAATTGAGAAAAACAAAAACCAAACAGATCAGCAAGATATACATTTAAAAAGTTAAGTATCTTTTCTGTGCTTTTGCTCTTGAGTAATTTTTAATTTAAACTGTAGATCCTGTGGTACACTGCAAACACCAAAGTAATTACATAATTTCTCTTCTCATCCTCCCTACCAAATAATCTTTTTCAAGCACAATTTTTATGCATAAGGAGTTTTAAGCAGGAAAGCCTTAAAACTTTAAGAGATCCACTAGACCCAGTTACACTTTGAACATGTCTAACAAAGTCCATCTCTAAAGTATGGGTAAATATCAACTCTAGAAACGTAGGTCCATTGCATACAATAAAACTGGGCAAATAGGAAATCTAATAAAATAGGTAACTCATGACAACTTCTCACAAATGTACCCTAACAATAATTATTTTCATCAGTTAGAGACTGATATAAATCAGGATACTACAAAGTTCAGTACATCATCAGACACTTCACAACTCCTAAATGTCCCCCTGAGGTATGTGATGTGTATGCATGCGTGCATTCACATACCAACAATTTTCTATATCCTGGAAACAAGAACTCTGTCTTCTGCATTTGTTAAAGTTATGGTAGCACACTCTAAAGTTCATAAGGTAGCACTTCAGCTCTCCATTAACTATGAAACTGAAGAACATCTTATAAAATCAAAGTTGCCTATCAATAAGGGCAAAGACAAGTACCTGAAGAGGCAGTCATTGAACATTAATATAACTTATCTATAGGCACTGTAATGGTTTATACATTATGTCAAGTTGACACATCTAGAAGCTTAACTAAGTGATTCAGCAGTTGTACATCCTGGAGTGTAGAAGTCAAGCAGATACCTTTGTAGGATATTGTTCACTGTGTCAATTTGAGAAGGTCAGAACTTTAAGTGACTCAGCAAGTGGCCAGGAGGCCTAGTTTGTAACATTCTCACCCTGTGCAACAGGAGGACGCACAGACTCAGACAGTGTGCAGCACCCTGTGCAACAGGAGGACACACAGACTCAGACAGTGTGCATGCTGCACACAACCCCAGGGAAGCAGCCTGCATGCAATAAAAGACAAATGAGGAGGGACTGATAGCTGCTTCTTCAGAGGAGCTCTAGTTTGTCCTCAGCTTGGACGCTGTCTCCTGGCTTCAGGGACAAACTGTTTTGGCAAGACTGTTCAGCTTCTGCCTAGGACTCTGGCTTCTGCCTGGGACTCTTCAGCCTTCCATCACAGATTTTTCAGTGTTCCATGATAGACCCACCGACCTCCTGATACGGACTTGCATGGGACACTGCAGTAAGCTCCAGCTCAACCTCTAGGGTGCAGACACCTTCTGTACCCTCCCTCTTTCGACATTGTGGCTGACCATTGTAAGCCAATCTTATAATTTCTTAAACATTTGTGTATCTTGTGTTATATCTGTTTCTTTAGTAAACCCTGAATGACACAGGCACTGTGACGTGAAAAGACTGAGGAATTACATTCTCCAATTTCAAGCTTAGACTTAGTTCAGCTTTTCTTAGGAAAAATAAGTGGAAACTCATTTTAAAAGGTCTTGGGTGAAGAGAAGGTGAGAAAAATAAAAGTGATTAACTTTTTACTTTATATACCTTAATATTTTTGGATGTTACAAGTATGTGTTTATTATGTAACTTTTAAAAAAGGAGGAGAGAAGAAAGGCTATTACATAAAGAATGCTACTTTCCAACTTTTGTAATAGAAAAATTATCTTCCCCAAAGTAATGAGAAACTTGTATTTGCTTCATGATGTTTCAATTACTGAATAAGGAATGCTTATTATGCAATTATTTAAAAAGGAATACAGCTATTGGCCAACTAAGTAAATTTATAAACATTTATTTGTTATTCTCAAAGCACCAGGCAGCATTTCATGCCAGACTCTCCTATTCTCAGGCCATTCACTGTCCTGTACCGATCCCCCATGCTCTAGTTGCTTCAAGTTCCATCTCACATGCCAACAATTCCCAAAGCCAGCTTACTCTCACCAGAGTCAGCTGTCCAATGATCTGCTCTTGTATGACCCACTGCCTCCCAAGCTCCACAATGTCCCAAGTCATAATCATCCATCCTTTTCCTCAAATCTGATCCATCTCATGTGTTGCCAGTCTCAGTGCATATTCTTTTCCCCCTACCTCCCATCTCACATTAGTATCCAACAGTTGCCAGTTTTCTACCTCCTAAATCTTTCTTCAGTCTGTCTGTTATTTATCTGAATACTCTGTGTGTTCAAAGAATAGCCCTTCTTACCAAGACCCCAATCTCCAAGCTCTCTGAAATCCAGGGTTAATTTTTCTCACACCAAAATCTGGTTGATTACTCTAGTTCTGGATAGTTTTCAGGATCCCTTCCTTGAATCCTCAGTGTCAACTCCAGGTATATAATGCTTGGAACCTAGGCCTTTCTTGCCTCTCCAGCCATCTTCCATCAATCTAAACATCCCCTACCCCCCATGCTCCATGCTACCCCTTGCATTATATGCTGCCACTACACTGGATTACTTTAGAGTGCGAAACTCAAGAATTCACTTGGTCCAAGGTTTTTGCTTTTACTACTTAGTGTACTGTACCTCCTCTATATATTCTCCCACCCCTCCCTTGAGCTGATATACCACTACTGTTCATTTAGGCTTCATCTTACATACTTCTTTAAGAAGTTTTCCCTGGACACCCTTTTTTTCCCCTCCAAATACTGGGCTCTTGGTCTATTGTTTTTCACTCTTCTCATAGAACCTAAAATGCTAAACTATGATTTCCTTTTACTCATCTACTGTCCACACTAAATTTGTAAATTACCTGAGGCCAAGGCTGATACTTGTTACTTTTTCCATGGAAAGTGTTTACCTTAATACACATTAGTTACACAAATGCCAGCTTTCAGAATAAGCATCTCTGAACAGAACATTTACTTTCTTAGGGCATTCCAACAGAAACTCGCACTTGCTAGGCAGGCACTTGTGCTACTGAGCTACATCCCTGGCCCATAGTCATTATTTAGTATGCACTTTCTTTACATATTTGTAGTCTCTTCTTAAACTAAAAATGCAAACAAATAAAGACAAATAGAAAATAATCATTTCCACTACCTAAAATTAGCCATTTATAGTTGAGAAACTTAAAAGGCAGTTAGAAAGACAGGTCCTGTTGAATCTATAATTTTAATATTGCTTTTTTACATCCCATTTCTGTATTCATTTTTGTACACAGAGGCTCTTTAGCAGTGATCAGTGCATGATAAACTTCTATTTGTCTGGAAAAAAATTCACTTTTTTTATACTGGGGATTGAATGCAGGGCCTTTGCACTGAACTACATCCCCACCCCTTTTTCAAAATTTTTTTGAGACAAAGTCATACTAAGTCACCAAGGCTGTCTTAGAACTTGCTACCCTCTTGCCTGAGCTTCCCAGAGTGCTAGAATTACAGGGATGTGCCAACACATCAAGCTCACCTATATTTTTTTTTGTCTTTTTGAGATCACCTATATACTTGAAGGATAGTGATATCAAGTTTAAACAACAGTTTAGATATTCTTAATTGACTTTTTTTCTTGACAGAACTTATTTGTTTATGGTATGTCTTACCTTCTGTATTATTTTGCCTCTAAGATAGTCCCTAATGACCTCTGCCTCCTGGTATTCAAGCCCTTGTGTAACCTTTCCTCCTGAAATGTAGGCCAGACTCATTGACTCGCTTCTAACAAATAAAATACAGCACATATGATGGAATGTCACATCATGATTTGGTTATATAGACCACGGCTTCCATCTTGGGTGCATTTTCTTCCTTTCTTGAATTATACCTTCTAGAGGAAGTTAATATTAAGTGATGAAGCAACCTTGCAGATAGGCACTTGTAGTTAAAACTGTATGCTATAATGTTAATTACAAAAATTAAAAGACCCTCAGGACTGGTATACTGACACATGCCTATAATGTACTTGGGAATCTAAGACAGAATGATTACTTGGAGCCAGCAGTTTGAGACCAGCCTGGAAAATACAAGGATAACCCTTCTTCCCCATATTACCCCCACACAAAAAAAATCCCTTAGGAGATTTCCCCTACTGCAATGCCTAAATTTACTGGAAAGGCAACACACTGGACATTCATAGGCAGAAACTGGCCTGAATAGACAAGTTTTACCAGGTCAGAATGATAATTGGAAAAAAATTATACTGACGTAGGTATAATTTTCCACAAGTTTTACCACTCCTGTCTTCATGAAAAGTAAGTTCCTACCTGTATGTTATATTCCTGTGATCCCTTGTTTGCAGTTCAACATTTTCCATCACCTAAAGTATTGGAAAATAGGCTGAAGGCATTTTCACACTGTAAGGGAGTCTTTCCTAAATTACATTTCAAGTTTCTTTGAATTTCATGGCTCTGTAATTTTTTTTTATTTAATTGTATATATTTTGCAACTGCTTAACACTAAGAAGTAAATTTGAATACACACATATGTTTGGAAAATATTTAGAAGTAATCAGTACACTTTTTAGACATGGTAACTAAGGGACCCTAAAAATATTCTTTTTTTCTAAAAATATTCTTGAATGTATAACCATCTTAAATAATCACTAGGTCACTGTTGAATGGTAACTTGTTTTCAACTGTGTTATTTAATGTAATGACGCCTCCAATTTGAAGTTAATGAATGAGTGGCTCCAAAGTCATAGTCAAACCGAAAATAAAAGAACACTTTGCTTTACTTCAAAGTTGAATTTAAAGGACTGGTTATATCATCACACTGGATATACAGTGGTATCTCTGTATATCTCATTTTATTTATAAAGCAGGCATTTCTCTTCTTTGTGGGTAACATCTTATTATATCAGGACATGATCTTATTATAAAGATTTGAACATGTCTACCAAACATTTAAAAATGTGCCTTTTTCATCAGTTTTACCAATGTTAATGAGAACTGTCCCCCGCCCCTTTTTTTAACAATCCAAGGTGCTGAAGAAAGCTTTTTGTCCCCTAGGTTAGAGATGCCACAGAGAAATGACCCTGTTTTACTTGTTCACTGCTACATTCCAAATGCCTAGCAACATGCCTAAAAAATAATAAGTTGTCAATGAAAGTTTGATAAATGGTAAATATAATTATGTAGGTATTCACCATCATAGTTGTAACTTTAAAGAAACCTACAGATTAAACTCTATCAAGTCCAAATATATTTTTATAACTTTATTTTTAAATATTTTACTATTACATGGTTTGTAATACATGGTTACATTATTTATGGGGAATTGTCACATGAATGTAAGACATCTTAATAATTTATCCCCTTTCCCTGCCTTCTTTTTCCCCTAACTCATCTCTTGATCTATCTCCCTGCTTTCTATTATCTATCTTTTATTTTACTCTTCATTTATATTTGGACTTTTTGTGTAAAAGAAACCATGCAATCCTTAAGCTTGTATGTCTAATTTATTCCACATAACATGGTTTCAAGGCACATCCATTTTCCTGGAAATGACTCAAGTTTATTCTTCTTTATGGCAGTTTATTCAAGATTATTTTCCATTATGGATATCACATTTTATTTACTCACTTATCTGTTGGTGGACATACAGGCTATACCTCACAAGGTTTAGCTATTATGAGCTGTGCTGCTATAAACATGGGTATGCATGTATCACTATAATATGATACCTTTAACTCTTTTGGGAAGATCCTTAGAAAGAGAAGACCTGGGTAAATTGGAATTTCCAGTTTAGTTTTGTTGAGAAATCTTCATCCTGATTTCCTTCTTTTTTTAATCCATTGCTTGATTGATGGGCATTTGGGCTGCTTCCAAGATTTGGCTATTACAAATTGTGCTGCTATAAACATGGGTGCACATATATCACTGTGATATGATGTTTTCAACTCTTCTGGGAAAATGCCCAGAACAGTGGCTGTACTAGTTTACATTCCCACCACCAACAATGCAGAATGGTTCCTTTTTCCTGCAGCCTCACCAGCATTTGTTATTATTTGATTTCTTGATGACAGCATTTTTTTCTGGGGAAGATAGAATCTTAAGTGTAGTTTCAAATTGCATTTCTTGATTGGCCAGCAACTTTGAACATTTATGTATTTGTGATTGCACTTCTTCTTCTGAGAAGTATCTATTCATTTCACTTGCCCATTTTCTGAATAGGTCTTTTATTTGGGAAGGGGTTCTAATTTTTTTGAGTTCTTTACACATTCTACATATTAATCATCTAAGGAATAACTGGTGAAATTTTTTTCCAATTCTGTAGATTATCTCTTTAGTCTGTTAATTGTTTCTTTTGCTGTGCAGAAGCTGTTTAATTTGATATGATCCCACCTGTTGATTCTTAGTACTATTTACTATGTAACTGAGGTTCTGTTCAGAAAGTAAGTGTTTCTGTTTCAACATTTAGGTCGTTGATCTATTTTGATTTTAGTTTAGTGATGGTGAGAGATACCAGTGGATTAACTCTTATGTGTGTGGATTGCCAGTTTTCCCAGCACAATTTATTAAAAAGGGTATCTATCTTTCACTGCATGTTTTTGACCCCTTTGTCAAAGTACTTGTGATTGTTTCTGCACCCTCTATGCTGTTCCATTGATCCAGCTGTCTGTTTTTGTGCCAGTACCATGTTGTTTTATCACAGTGTTGTAAGATAACTTGAAATCTGGAGTTTTGACATCTTTTGCTTTGCTCTTGTTTGCTCAGGATTGCTTTTACTATTCTGGGTCTCTTCTGATTTCATGTGAATTTTGGAATAGTTTATCCATTTCTGTGAAAAATTCTATTGGTATTTTTATTTGGATTTCTTGGAAGTATGGCCACTTGATGATATGGTGAATAGCTAAACTGTAGTCTGGAATGATATGTAGTACCTTAACAATTTGCTTCCTCACTACCTATAAGTTTGAGGAACCTTAAGATATTTTAAACAATGTGTGGTGTTGTTTGATACAGGCTAATGAAAAGAAATTAAATGTCAAGTACAGAAATGTTAAAGATACTGCCTAAGGTTATATGGCTAGCCAGTGGTGAAGCAGTGCTCTTCTTACTACTGATAGGGAAGTCACATAATCTTAAAATCAATAATCCACGTAGGAAAGAAAGATCAGAGAACAGAAGGCACACAAAATTTTAAGAATATGTGGAAAAT
This sequence comes from Hydrochoerus hydrochaeris, assembly GCA_004027455.1. NCBI lineage: Eukaryota > Metazoa > Chordata > Mammalia > Rodentia > Hydrochaeridae > Hydrochoerus > Hydrochoerus hydrochaeris. The sequence continues at coordinate 7,728 of PVLA01007967.1, read as the reverse complement.
GAATAGATGACTATCAAGAATATATAAAGAACTCCAAAAATTAGCTCCCCCAAAATAAAATACCCAGTTAAAAAAGGGGCAATTGAAGAAGCACAAATGGCTAATAAATACATGAAAAAATGCTCATCATCACAGGCCATTAAAGAAATGCAAATTAGCCGGGCATGGTGGCTGACCCCTATAATCCCAGTACTCTGGAGGTTGGGGCAGGAGGATCATTGTAAGTTCAAGACCAACCTGGGTACAAAGTGAGCTCAAGGCCAGTTTGAACTGCACAGCAAGACACTGTCTCAAAAAAAAAAAGAAAGACAAATTAAAACCACACTAAAATACTTTCTCATCCTAGAAAGAACCACTGTCATAAAAAAAATCTAACAGTAACAAATGCTGGTAAGAATGTGAGGAAAAAGAAACTCTAATACCTTGCTGGTGGGAGTGAAACTAGTATAGATACTACAGAAATCAGTATGGAGATTCCTCAAAAAATTATTGACCCAGCTATCCCTCTCCTTGATATCTTCCCAAAAGAGTTAAAAATCATATTAGAGACATATGTATATCCATGTTATAGAAGCACAACTTATAATAGCTAGATCTTGGAAACAGTGTGTATGTGCATCAACAGATGAATGGATAAGGGAAGTATGGCATTTATACACAGTGGAGTATTATGCTGCCATAAGAAAAACGTGGAACTTTTATAGAAAAATAGATACAACTTGAGAACATAGTACTAAGTGAAATAAGTCAGACAGGCTCAAATAGCATATGGTTTCTGTTACATGAGAAACACACACTCATACATATCTACATATATATATATATACACACACACACACACACACACACAGAGTCCATCAAAAATATATATATATACTTCAGCAGTTTTCCATACTAATAAATATCTGAAAGCTAATAGCTACCACTTCAAGTACTTCCTGTAACTGTGTAAGTCAAAGGTAAGTTGTATGAATCTCATCTTGATAAATTTAGTACTAAAATATTTACATAAGTTTTTTTTTTCTTGCTATGTATCTTTTTTGGGGGCAGACTGTATAAACACACACACACACAAATAAAGAGCAAAATACAAAATAGATAAATACAGAGTAGGGAAAAGTTCAAATATTTCCTCAATTACATATTGTTTTTTTAAAAAATATTTCAAAAGACATATTCTAATTTGTTTCATTTGTACTAACAGTCTTTGTTCTTTGCAAAGAAAATCTATGTTTATCTGTTTTTTGTTTTAATCTGTAATGGGGATCGAACTCACAACCGCCTGCTCGCAAGGCAGGTGCTTATGCCGCTGAGCTAAATCTCCAGCCCCTATCTGTTTCTTTTTTTAAGAATCTTTTTGGTTTATGTCTTATACTAAACAACTACTTTGAAGGTAATGATATACCGCATAGTAACTATTGTTATCTCATTATTTGGTTATGAAATTTTATTTTTTCATAAAATAAAAAACCAAGAATATGTAGAAACAGGTAAGTCTGACAGATAAAGGCAAATCAACAACATTCAAATGATTTTGCAGAAGATTACAGTGGTGTCTATGAATAGGAATTGTAAGTCTAAGTTTAAGCCAAGTTAATACAAGTTTAGAAAGTACAAGTCTTTTGAAATACTGTTTTCCAACAAAGATGCAATAGTTACTGTTAAAAAACAGATATACACTTTTCTTTGTTGATAACTCAGTAAACTTAGATGTAAGTGTATGAAACAACTGACTACATAAAAACAGTAAAAGCTTCAAGGATTAAAATACAACTTAAACCTACAATAATTTTTATATTGTCTGTTAATGAAAAACAAAGCATGAATCTAAAAAAAAAGAGCAATGAGGAAACTAATGGATTGAGTATTAGATGTAATTAAAGAATTACTGCTATTTGGAGTATGTCAATGGTGCTACAGTTATTTTTTAAAGTTCTATAATTCAGTCATAGTTAATAGACCCACGTTATTCATTTTTTAAAATCTGGCTTAAATGTGGGCATTACTGCTTATTTTTCACTGAAAACAGAACAACCAAATCATCAGAATTGGGGCTTTGTTTTTATGCTGCTGTCTTTTTCCTTTGAAATATCCTAATTCAATATCTGGTTACAAGATTCTACTTTTGTGATATGTCTTGAAAGATACAGTGTCTCTAGGATTTTGAAGTCAAATCATCTAAACATGTTAATCACTAATGAAGGCATAAACACTCTGAGACCAACAATACTTTGTTATTTGTTGAGGCTTTTTCCCCAGAATTAGGGTAAATACATGTTTCATAGATATAGAAAGAAAATTTACTTATGTTTATCTAGTTAAATTGTAAATATAGTATAAAAACTTTCAGTTATTCACCAGATGAGATTCAGAATATTTAGTAAAGGGTAAGTTGGAGGTTAACATTGCATTTCCCCAACCAAAAAAAAAGCCCACTGTTTAGTGCTGTGTTGTTTCTGGATGTCCTTATTTAGGTGTTGCTTATATTTATCCATTTGAATTGTGAAAATGCACCACTACACTTATGTTCATTTTTCTTTGTATGTATTATACATCAATAAAAACGTTTTTAATATTTCTGTTATACATACTACTTCAGTTCACAAATGCTTCTGTTCATAAACAATTCAGTTCTCAAACAAAAATGTTCTACAAAATTTTGCTTCCATTCACAAACTACACATCAGGTAGCAAACACAACTGTAGCCATCTTCCCCACACAAACATAAATGCAATCATCTCCGAAATCATAAAACAAATTAAGTTTGCAAACTTAGGTACCATTGTACACTGAAATATTACCGATGAACTGATGGACTGGTGGATGAGGGAAAAAAATAAAATGAGGTAGGAAATAAATGAAATTGTTAGCATGTTGAAACTGCTGGAGTCATATGATGGGATCATAGAAATTTATAATTCATATTTTAAAATTACAAACTAAAAACTGCTAAAGCAATAACATGACTGCTGCTGCAACTGTGCTCTCATGGGAACAAACAGAATAAGGGAAACTATTATCTGGGCAACCATGGAAAACCACCACCTTTAAAAGAGAGGGAATTAGAACAAACTACAGAAGCAACATTCACCCCCTACCTGCGAAGGAGGTGGGAGGAGAAAGGCTTTCTTAATAGTCAGTAAGTAGAATAACTTCCAGAGTTGTAACCACATCTATTACATGGAAAACAAACATAAAATTTAACCTATACAGGTTAAAGTTAAGAGCCTGTATGTGTATGTGTTGTGATAGATGCAATAATTGGGTTAATAGCCAATTAATAATTAATAGCCATAAAAAGGGCATTATGTAGAATGCACTTTGAACGTGATTCTACATTTACCCTGCTCCTCCCCAAGAACACTGCACTCTAGGGCCAGTCAGAGACAGAACAATGCCAGTCAGTTTCTAAGTACAGGCTTTGAGCTCACAAGGCCCCCTACCCCAAGGTTTAAGCATGATTCAAACCAGAATTTCTTTGCAGTGTTTCTTCCTATTCATCCTAAGGCTCTGAGGAAGTAAGAACTCATCTCACATAAGGGTAAGGAATCTTCATGGCAGAGATATATACCTCAATAATCAAATTACAATGCACTCTACAAAATAAGCAAATGTCAATGTTTGGGCTAAATCTTGCCATAATAATTATTATTTAAAATGATCAAAGAAATCTTAGTTATGGGGTTATTTGCCTTATACAACGGGGGGGGGGACCATTCCTCCCTTAAAGTAAAAGAGTCAAAGCTAGAAGAAAAGAGGGATGGGGTGCTCCCCATCTCTCTGTGCTGTGGTCTTCAGAATTGACTAATATACTCAAAGACTATCATCTGAGCTACAATCTTTTATTTTGGGAACATAATTTCAATAATGCATCCATTTTATCCAAATTTCAATAGAGTAAAAATATTTGGATGCTCCAGAACACTTCTTACAGATGAATTTTACTGGTAACAACATACTATGTAACCAATGTTTCTAAAGTATCCTTTTCTTGTGTTTTTCGGAAACTTTCTAGAATATGAAAGTACTCCAGTCACTCAAAAAAACAATATACACAAATATTTTATCAAATGTCCAAATGAAAAGCAACTTGAAAAGATAACAAATATGGTGAATAACAGCTGGTCTGCCTACAAATAAACAGTCCCAATTGAACATGCACAAAGAGGTGCACAATCATTCAAAAGCTAATTAAATAGAATCACTCTTTTCTTTACCTTCTGAGACAGAAATTAAGATTAGTGCATGTGATCAGCAGATCACAGATGGTGGGGGCTCTGATGGGTACAGCACAGTTATTCACACACTGAAGAATCTGCATTTATAAACTTTACCCCAAAAAGCATTGTACTACTCAAAGTATGATCTGAGAAACCTACAACATTAATATAACCTTACAGAGAACTTAGAAAGGAGTCACGCAAACCCAATAAATTAGAATCTACATTATAACCGAGTTCCCAAATTAATTCTGTGAGCATACTGCAGTCTGAAAAGCATGGAGTGAGGCGATAACTGTTCATACGGCAGGAAGCTTTTCACAATGCTTGCCCTTGGGTCTCTCTAGCTCCTCATTTTTACTCATGACTCACAGGATACTGAAGAGGTCTCACTAAATCCCAAGGGACAATAATCTAAAAGGAAATGGCTGCACATGCACCTCCTGGAAGAGACTAGGCTTGAAAATTGTGTAAAAATACATAAGCAACAAGAAATTTACTAGAGAAAAAGAAAAGCAATGTTCACTTTTGTAATCACTGCAAGGTAGAACACCTCTGGAGAACAGCTGATAAATCTGGCCACACATTTTAACCATGATTGATGCAAACTGTGAACCTAGGAAATGGGGAGGGATAAAAAGAGGAAAAGGGATCAAGAAATTCTATCATGAGGGACAGCTAAACTGGAGGATATTAAACTTGAAGGAGGGACTAAGTTGATAGAGAGTAGGAGTGTTCACATATTTGAAGGACTGTCCCAATATATTTATACCACAAATGTGTTTTCGAGTATCTTCTGTGTGCCAGGTAATACATCTGGAGGTAAGGACTCTGAGAGTAAACAAGTTTCTAATATTTTCTGCCTAGTGGAAGAAACCTGTCCTAGGTACCTGAAATTCGAACCAGGGCCAATGAAATGCAACTGGAAACTTACAGGCACTATACAAGAAAGCCCTTTCTGGCCATAAAGGTACAGTTTTATACAGGAATGAACAGACATAAGTGATGGGTTTCTAAGGACTGAGAAGAATGGGTTAGGGAGGGTATGACCTTATCTCAGGGGGTAGCCCAGGAACTAGGAGGCCAAGGTAATATTACAAGATTAGAACATAATTGGATCAATACCATTAATCTAATACAAGATTCATTTAGAATTATGCTGTATTTAATTTAGCCCAAAACAAATTCTTAAATACCTAAATACAACTTAGGACTATGAGTTAAATTTTGTATGTGAATAATATCTAACTTCTTTTTTAGTAAAAGTTTTGTATTTTGTTTTGTTTTGAGACAGGTTTTCACTACATAGTCCAGGCTGGCCTCAAACTAATGCAATCCTCTTGCCTCAGCCTCCTGCATGCTGGGATTATAGGCATGAGCTACCTTGCCTGGCTCAAGTAAAAGATTTTAAAACCTAAGATTTAATTGTCATATCAAGAAAACACAAAGAGTGCAAATAAACAACCTAGTGCTCTATCTCAAGCTTCTAGAAAAAGAAGAGCAAGCTAAACCCAAAGCTCATAGTAGAAAGGAAATTGTAAAGATTAGAGCAGAAATCATTGCAATTGAAACTAAAAAAACAGTACAAAGAATCAATGAATCGAAAAGCTGGTTTTTTGAGAGAATAAACAAAATTGACAAACCCCTAGCTAACCTTATCAAGAGAAAGAAAGAAAAAGCCCAAATTCATACAATAAGAACTGAAAAGGGAGAAATTACTACAGATCCCATGGAAATTCAAAAGATCATGAATACCTACTTTGAAAATCTCTACTCACATAGAGTGGAAAACACAGAGGAAATGAACAGATTTCTAGAAACATATGAACTACCAAAGCTCATCCAAGAAGATATAGCAATTTTAAACAACCCAATATCAGCTATTGAAATTGAAAATGTCATTAAAAACTTACCAACAAAGAAAAGCCCAGGTCTGGATGGATTCACAGCTGAATTCTACAAGAAATTTAGAGAAGATTTCAATCAAATTGAGAAGAAAGCAATCCTCCCTAAATCATTCCTGGAGGCAAGTATTACTCTGATACCAAAACCAGAGAAAAATCCAACCAAAAAAGAGAACTATAGGCCAGTCTCACTAATGAACATTGATGCAAAGATTCTCAACAAAATACTGGCAAATAGAATGCAGCAAATCATCAAGAAGATTATACATCATGACCAAGTGGGATTCATTCCAGAAATGCAGGGATGGTTTAACATACCCAAATCAGTAAATGTAATACACCACATCAACAGAGCCAAAAACAAAAATCACATAGTCATTTCAATAGATGCAGAAAAAGCTTTTGACAAAGTCCAACACATGTTCATGATAAAAACCCTTCAGAAACTCAGAATACACAGTGTCTACCTCAACTTTATAAAGGTCTATGACAAACCAACAGCCAACATTATACTTAATGGACAAAAACTGAAAGCTTTCACTTTATTTTTTTATTTATTTTATTTTATTTTATTTAAAGAGAAAAAAAGCAAAACAGAAAAAGGAGTAGAAACAATACAGAATTTCAGAAAAAAAATAAACAGTAAGAAATCACTAGTTGATAAATTACATATTGTCTTCTTAGACATAGTTGTTACAGTTACAACATTAAAGCATACAAAGTGCACATTCAAACAGTGAGACTACAAAGAAGTTCAATGATCCAGTAACAACTTAGCAAGATGGTTATCAATCCTACACACTTAAACATACATGCAGCCATATCTTCTAGAGTACTTTCTTTTCTTCCTTTTACTTTTTAAGTCCATTATATGTTTAGTTATATCCTGTTTCAGGTTGCTCAGTACCTTACTGACTTGTTGTTGTTATTTAGTTTTTAATCACCTTACATAATTCTGTTGCCTTGTTACTAAGTTTCTCCTCATCCATGCTCCATGGATCAGCTTTGGTGGAGTTGGGATATTTTTGGAGGTATTTTTGTTACTTTGTTGTCCACTTTTTTTTTTTGAAGGTAGCAAAATACAGCTGAATAAGACAGAACAAACCCATGCAACCGAAGCTCAGTGAAACTACCACAGAATCTCACAGCAGGTCACCAGGACACAAGCAATGGGCTCAATAGTAATGGGCTCTTTTCACATTAGCAGTCCTTTCAAGCAGGTAGAGGAAAATGGAAGGAAATATCAAACTTATAAAAACAGAATATTGAATAAAGCAGTACTATTAATCAAAACTCAGCAAAACAGTCATAAAAATATTTGCTTTCAAAAAGATGGTAGAAGGAAATCCACCTTATTTGGCATGCTGCATACATTCATCCTCCCAAGAGATACTCAGACTGCCAGTGCCAACTTACTAATGGAGGGGGGTTGGGGTTGGATCAATGTCTGATCCTTAGCCCACACACTGGCAGACTCCCAGCTGCATACCAGTGCAGGGAGTAGGCCGCCTGTTCTCCCAGCGCCCAAAGTTCCAACATGATGCAGAGCTCAGGAATCGCTGATAGTTCTCTCCCTGGTGCAACTGCAGCTTGCTAGGCCCCC
>PVLA01007966.1:56466-96127 GCA_004027455.1 Hydrochoerus hydrochaeris | reverse complement strand
TTTTCCTTTCCTTTCCTTTCCTTTCCTTTCCTACCATGCACCATAACCCAGGTAGGAGTCTGGAACCCACTTTGGGGGGTCTCCAATAACTGGTACCATGGGAAGGGTCACTAATAGACAGGAATTCAATAAATCGTAGTATCAGTCAAAAGGTTCAGTACACCATCAAACAGCACTGCTGAACCTGAAAATGTTGCCACAAATTTGGCTGCAATTATCACCTTTAAGCTAAAACCTCCCATTTTCTGTCTCTACCCAATAGCTACCAGAGAGCCAAGCGTCACCTTCACTTTGAATGCAACATCTCAAATTCAAAGCACTTGAAAAGTGAGTCCATCTCTCTGCTGCCTCCCCAGACCTGCTCTTCCAGCTCCAGCTACCGTCTCAGGAAGTGCATAGCCATCCATCCACCCAGGCGCCCAAGTCAGGGATCCCACAGATGATTCTAGCTGTGCCTTTACGTGTAATTCAGTCCCCTTGCCCTGTTCCCTCCTGCACACCTCTTGAACAAGTCCTCTTTCTACATCTGCACTGACACGACCATGTGAGTTTAAGGCCCTATGGTCCTCTGAACAGCTTCCTATCCTGGTTTATATCCAGAGGTCCCCCAAAGCTGCGTGCACTTATAGGTGGGGCTTTGGAAAGGCATTGAATCAGGGTGCTAGGCTGTTTGCTGTGAGGGGGGGGGGCCTGGCCAGAAGAGGGGGTTTCAAGGGTCTGCCTTCCTCTCCAGTCCCTCCCTTTTTTCTCTCTGCCTCCTGCCTGCCACCACGTAAACAGCTTTTCCTTGGCCAGGCCATTTCTTCTTTAGAGCCAGCTGGCCATGGACTGAACCGTGAACCAAAATTAACCTTTCCTCCTTTAAGCTGTGGATGTTGGGTATTGTGCCCCAGAGATGAGAAAGTGACCAAGACACTTCCCAACCAATTTCACCATGGATCTACAATTAGCTGCCTTCCATTCCCTGGTTACAGAGCAATTTTTAAAGTATAAATTGTGTGATGTGTTTGTGTGCATACATGTGCAGAAACCTTCTCTTATATATCATGTGCAGAAACTTAGAGGTGGGGGCTTCTGCAAGGTGTTGAGTATCACTGGATTCCTGGAGTACCTAGCCCATAGAAGGTCTACAGTAAATAACTATAAATGCTTAGTCATTTGGTAAGTATTCCTGACCAAAGGACAGCAACAGACTTTCTACCCTAAACATGACTATCATCAAATTCAAAGTTTTACTGAGGTATCAATAAACATTTAGCAGCCGGGCGTGGTACTACACCCCTGTAATCCCAGCACTCTGGAGGCTGAGGCAAGGAAATTGTTGCAAATTGGAGACCAGCCTGGACTACAAAGTCAGCCCAAGGTCAGCCTGAACTGCATAGGGAGACCCTGTCTCAAAAAAGACAAAAATAAATAAATGAATTAAAAAAAAAAAAAAACACTTAGCGTTAGGTGAGCTACAAAAGTAATCCAAAATAAAAGGCCAGCCTGGATGGGACCAATAACTGAGATAAGAAGGGTCTACTACATAGTAAAGTAATAAACTGAAACAATGGTACCACACAAATATAAACAAAAGAAAATATCAGGTAAGTTACTGTTGCAAAGAACAACCCACAAAGGAGATATCTGAGTTGTACTATGAGAGGATGAGAATATAAACAAAAATAAAGATTCTAAAGCAGGCTGGGAGTGTAGCTCAGTGATACAGAAGGTACACAGCACATGTGCAAGGCTCTGGGTTAATACAGACAGAATACTTCTCAGGTGAGTGTGCGTATTTACAGGCATACAAGCCATTCATGAACAGGTGTGACATAAAGGGAGGGAAACAAAAGGCCAAAGAGACCAGCTGATTACACAACAGGTTCACTTTTCAAAGGTTAAGGCTGAATACTTCAAAGGCAACACCAGGATGTAAAACAATGAAATCTGGGTAAAGGGGTGAAGACTTGATATAACTAGGAATAGCAGCCCCAACTCTACTGGGCCAGCAACAGTATTTCAAGTACATTCTGCTTTAAAGCCTTCTACTATGCTGTAGCCTAAATACTATTATGCTACCTCAGTCTACCTAGGCAGAACATGAATCTTCAGAAGCATCTGCAATTTCAAAATGAGCTGGTAAACTGTAGAAGTGGAAACTGAACCCAGTAACTGGACAGTTACACATCCAAGCAGAAGAACGTCTCCCATAGCCATAAGGTGATACTGGTCATAGCCTAGACTGATCTTGAACTCATAGCCGCCTCCTGCTTCAGCCCCTCAAGTGCTGGGATTACAGGTGTGCACCATCACACCCAGCTCAATAACCATTTATATCACTATAAGAAAAAGGGGAAAATCCTGACTCTCGAAGACACCTCTAGCAACTTCTACTCCTTCCAATTTCTTAGCTTTAAGACAGGTCCATCAACAGATCCAAGGAAATTCACGTCTGAACTGGGAATCCCTTAGGGATTCCCATCTCCGTCAGGGACCACAGTTAGGAGAACCCACATGTGAGATGAGACCGCTGGGCAGGACATCAGTTTAGCTGGTTGGCGTCTCTAATGTGCCCAAGCTGTGACAGGGAAGCAGCCTGGCAGCAACCCTGGGACAACAGAGGCTAAAGAGAGGAGACCCAAGCTCATGTCCCTGCTTTCCACTTGTTACCAGCCAGACTCGGTTCAGCACCTGCCACCACCCCTACACCTAAGAGGACATAAATAAGTACAAAGGAAGCATTACTGTTCACAGATTTGTTTTAGGAGCAGTAAAATACAAAGCAGTAACACACTGATGCCTAGTTTGGATCTGAAGGAACACAATTCCTTCCAACAGAGCTAGGGCATTACACAGCTGTCTGGTTTCCACACTCTTTACTCTGGATTAATAATAGCAACAAAGTAATGACATTTCTCAGGCTCTGGACAACTATGGGCAGGTCTGGGCCAGCCAGGAGCAGGGTGTGATCACCCAGGGCTCTTGTCATCTCCCCCCGGGGAAAGCACAGACCAGCTGAGAGGAAGCTCTGCATAACAAGGCCTAAGGGTCCTGGGAGAGCTAGACAGCACCTACCCTAGGAGGCAATCCAAGGTGCCAGGGAAAGAAAATGCTTGTCTTGAACACGCTCCCATGTCTGCCTAGTGTGGAAGTTCTGTAAAACACAGCAGAAAATAGCCAGCTGGGTGTGGTGGTGCGCACCTGAAACTCCAGCACTTTGGGAGGCGGCTTAGGCAGGAGGACTACAAGTTTGAGTCCCACCAGGTCTCCATACTGAGTTCCAGAATGGCCTGGACTACATACTCCAAAGACACACCACAAGAAAGAAAAAGAAAGAGGTGTACCCCGCGGAGATCATCAAGGACCACGCCCTGGAAGGGGACCGTGGAAACCTAGCCCTCCCTCTTCCTCCTTTCCAGCTGTGTCACAGGCTCCCCCGCACCACAGGCCTACAAGCAACAGGGCACACTGTGAGTCAGAATAAGCTTCTCTCCCATCTTAGATAATCATTACAGCGAGCTGACCAACACAGCAGCCTAAGTCCCTAAGACCAGCAACCAGCAGGGCAGAATTAGAGGCCCTAAATGTTGCTTTACTGGCCACACCCTCTACCATTAGGGTCACGGCCTTAGGGTTTTCAGAGAGTGACCAATTAAACAAGGGAGAGAGGTATGGGAAGAGACCTTCTGGAACACCACGGAACCACAGGCAGAGGCGCTGTTAACGCTGACGCTCCTCACAGTGAGGCTTCTGGCTGAACGAGGATAAATTTTGTCCAAAACCCAGGCAAACAACAGAAAGTGCACAGATCGCGCCTGTGAGTTGGAGTGGAGCTGTGACATCTGCCATCCCTGTCCTTGCTGGAAACGACATTCCGGGAAAGGCAGGCCACCACTGTGTGCTGTGCCCGCCCCCCTCAGGGTGTTTCTGTACCCTGGGGTTCCACAGGGAGGAGTCTCATCTACAGCAGATGGCTTTTTCTACCTGCTTATGTCCCTCCTAAAAATGCTACCACTGGTTACTGATGGAAGAGAAGTTTTGATCAGACACACTGAGACATTCCACCCTCCTGAGCATCCACTGAGCAACCCACTGTAAATCTGCGACAGCAACTCGGGGCTCAGCTGGACTGGCTGGATTGGCACTCACTGAAACTGCAGGCAGTTGAGAAGTCACTCATCAGGAAATGAAAACTGAAACCAAGATACTGGGTAAAGTATAATTTGGAGGAGGGACGAATAAGTGGGTCAGGGATGAAGAACAACCCAGCGAGGAAAGGGCAGGAGCGTAAAGAAAAGCCAGCGGCAGAAAACAAGAACACACTGAGAACTAAGCTCCCCGATACCCAGTCAGTGAATCCATTCCTTTAAAGCCACCCAAATCTCTGTTAACGCCATCCCAGCTCACGGCTCCCTCCTCCTCAGTTCAGCCTTTACCCGTGTGTCACCTTCTTCCAATCCCAGCCTACGACAGCAGGCTATACTCCACACTGAGCAAAGCCCTGGGGTCTTGTGTCAAAAACTCAAGAATACGGTGCGGTTCAGGAGAGGCATTAAGAAATAGCACCTCTTGCCACACAGTGGGAAGTGATTTTTAATCTGTTACATCAAACATAAAATTTCAGAGTAATCTATGCTCACTGTGAGCTGCGTTCCAAAGCGCCCTTAGCCTTTTCCCGAGCCAACTTCTGTCATTAAGTTGTGCGTTCTGGTGGAAAACTTTTAGAGCATGAGCCACAGCAGGTGAAACGCATGCTTGCGCAGGTGGAAGTATAAAACCAAAGAAAGGTTAAAGACATAAAGGAGAGGAAAATTCCAAAAGCAATTCAGATCGTGCAGTTCCCACACTGGTCCCTCACACACTGGAGAACCGGTAATGTGGGTTAGAATCCTGGTTGCAGCAAAACCCAGTTATACAACTCAAGGGCAAATTATTTCATTTCTTCAAGTTTCAACCCAGAGCAATAGAAGTCACCTTAAAAATCACTGTAGTTACCACTGGCAAAGTACAAGACACTGAACTGAAAACAGTTTAACAGATCCCAGTGGCGAGTTTAACAGTCCAAATGGACATCAAAGCCTGAAGAAAGTGCTTTTCTAAGGCAACCATTCTGAAAAACACGGAAGAAAAGTACAGGAAAGCCAAGGTCACCACGACTCCTGCTGCAGACCAGGGACAGAAGCCAACAGGCTCCCAGGAGGGGCTCACAGTGTATGGAGACCACAGGGAACCTTTCTTTATCTAGGCCCTAAAAACTGCGTTCTCTGCAATCACTCACTCAGGAGAAGGAACTCGGGGAGAGAGGAGCAGCTGAAACAGGTCTGACCTGCAACTGCAGGACCTGTTTCAAGCCCCAGCCGCGCCTGCATGGCCCAGGACTGAATGAAAGGAGTCACCTCCCTTCCCCTTCTCTCACCCCAAGTCCAACAGACGCTCCAATCCACCTGTCTTGCTCCTCCAGAGAATCAGCTTCATTTATCGCATCCCCTCTTGCCAGAGAAAACTCAGGGTTACAGCCTAGCATCCATTTCTCAACATGATAAACTGTACCACGGGGGAAATACTGTAATAAGTGCAACTTCTGCTTATTTATCATTCTACTTATGGAACAGGAACAAATTTAAATAATAATAATAATAAAGGTCACCTACTTTACTACACCATAGCACCTTGAAAGCAAGGATGCCTCACATATTTTCAAGTCTGAGAATACAATGTCGGACACTCATAAAGTAATAATTACATGCAATAAAATACATTAGTCTAATGATAAGAAAAATCTTGAATTTTTTTTCCAAATTCTAATTCCCTTAACAACTCCATGATGTATCCACCGTTACCTTTTTATTCCTAAATAATTGTTATCTTGTTATATTCAAAATACAACCAAAGGATCTTCCTATAAAGTGTCATGAAGAGTATCAGGCTTAGAAAACAATAGCCCCAGTGGTGATGCATGTGCACTATTATGAATTAAACTGGGAAGCCACACAAACTGCCTCAGAATCCAGGTCTCCCTAACCTTCACCTGCTTCTTGTCCGAGTGCAGGGCTCCTGTGCAGTTCCCTATCTGACCCAGGAAGTTTTTCCAAGAGGAATGCAACTGTCTTGAAACTCAAAGCTTACTAACAAGGGAAAATTGAAATTGTCATAGAAAAATGCAGACTGTCAAACATCTTTGCCACAGTCTCTAGGCCTCTTCCACCTCCAGAATTGTTTACAAAGTATTGTCTCTTTGGGCCCATCTCTGAAGACCCATTTATTATCTGATCAAAATTATCCAACATACCCTGTCCCCTCCCTTCTTCACTATGAACAGGGGGTGGGAACTCCACTAACTCAGCCTTCTCTGAGTTTCATGTTTTCATAGCTCCTGATGCACCTCATAAATTTATACTCCCACTTTCCCTCCTGTTAGTCTGTCTATGGACAGTTCACATCAGTAAACTTAACACACGGCAGAGAAGGAGGCATTCCCTCGGCCTCTGTGATGTTTCCTGGAGATTTACATCTAATCCAGTGCACATTAAGTTGAGGTTCAAACAAAAATGATGTAGACACAAAACTAATTTGCTCATCCTGGAAAGATTTGTTCTATAATTTAATGGACTCATTCATAATGTTGAAATCTGATCTTTTTAAAAAGAAAATTTTAATCTGTCTATTCTATACTAAGTATACCTCTAGATTAATGGGAAAACATTTCTCCTTACAAAAATATCCTAATAACAAAACAGAGATACCATTAAAATATTACCCATTATGCAAACTCCTGGGAATATAATAACTGTGGGCTGATGATCAGCATTCAGGAACATCACAGAAAAAGAGACACCAACATCATCCTCCCCCAACTACTGCACATTCCGCCTATGGAGAAGTTTTGAAAAAAACAGAAATGGAATCAAATCAAGAGCTCATGATTACTTACAGGAAACACAGGAAAGCCGTCACTAAATACAGGTGGTAACCTGGTGTCATGCTTTTTAGTTAATGATGATGATGTGATAAAACAAGTATTCCTTGAAGAGTGGATAGAATGTTCCTACCAATTCTCTTTGTGATTATTTTCATCTTAAAAGAAGAGGAAAGTTGATCAAGCATTAGCACATGTAAGGATGTGTTTGCTGTGATAAAAACAGCAAAATGAACAGCTTTACACAGGGCAGGAACCGCTGAGCTCAGAAACATTTTCTTTTCTAGTGACATTGTAATAAACTTCCTTTCACTTGGGAAAATTCAACACAACAGAGCCAAGAGTAACAGGTCCCTGTCTGTGGTAAGACAACTTGAGGAGCCAGTGGAGAAATGGATCCTGGTCAGCAACCTCAGAGGAAACAGGTCCACAGAAGGAGTCAGATGGCAACTGTATTCACAAAAGATGCTCTTCTCCAAGTGGCCCACGACTCCCTGCAGGTCCTCCGGAGCCTCCAGGAGGCAAGGTCTTTCAACAGTAGAGTGTGAGGTCAGTGGTAAAGCACACGCTTAGCACACATCCAATCCTTAGCTCCACCAAGAGAGAAAAAGGATATGTTAAGACTGCAAGATTACCTGTGACTTCCCACACTGATGGTCTCACAAATGATGATAAAAGCAAGGTTGTGTGAAATTGCTGGTACCTCAGCACGAATCAAGGCAGTGACACCAACCGCCCAAGTAATCGCTATATATATATAAAAAATTTTTAAAACCCTCTTTAGAGCGAAAAAGCAAGAGAAAGACAAGAAACCCTAGAAAAAGAGACCAAGAGATAGAAATGCCCAAATCACAAGAGAGGACACTCATACAGCTAATAAGCATACGACAGGAGACTCAGCTGTGTTAGTTAACGGACATTGGCAAATAAGAACAATAACAAATCACTTTGCACCTGGATTGCCCCACCTGCTATGTCACATGGGAAAAAATTATAAAGTCAGAAAACATTAAGTGCCAGCAAGAATGTGGGAAACAACAGCTGGTGAGAGAGTGAACCAGTACTTCAGCCCCACAATAATGCAGCATGAAACCACACAGGGCAGTGGTTTCATACTGCATGTGTCCAGAAGAGGGTATCACAGACACAGCGGCAGGCATGGGGGTCATACAGTGAGAAACCAAGAAAGACAAAGGGCCCTGGATGAATCCTGAACTCAAGTTTGAATGGCCTCTGGTCTCAGCGAGGGAGGGAAGGCGACCTGGTTTTCTTGCAGTCAGTCCTCGTAGGTCTCAGGCCTCACGCCTCACACAGGAGATGCCCATTTGTGGTTTTAGAGCAATAAACAAGGCTTGGCCATTGTGCAGTTTGCATTGTGGTGAAGGAAACCATGAAAAAGCAAACCTGGCTGGGGGAAAGATCTCCAAGAAATGCATCAGAGGTCACGCAATACAAGCTGCCACAGCACCATAGGTGAAACTGTTCCCAAGTCGGCCAGGTGCTTCCTGTCACTAACTCTCAATGCAGCCTTAAGAACTCCTGTAATGTAACATGCGATCTAGCCCGGCATGGTGGTGCATGCCCATAATCCCAGCACTCAGAAGCCTGAGGCAGGAGGACTATCAATTCAAGGCCAGTTTGGACTCCACAGTAAACCAGGTCTCAAAAAAACAAAAACAAACCAGGGATAGTAGCACAAACCTGTAATCCCAGCACTTGGGAGAGTGAGGCAGAAGGTCACTGCAAGTGAGGTCAGCCTGAGCTACAAGGTGAGTTCAAGGCCAGCCTGACCTTCAGTGAGAACCTGTCTCAAAAAGACAAAAAAAAAAAAAACTGTGGTCCACAAGGAATTTTTTTTTCATTTTAACAGTTCTAAGACTTGAACTCAGGGCCTTTGCACTAAGCTACATTCCCAGCCCTTTTCGTCTTGCAACCTAGTGCAGAATTTGTAAACCTCCTGCCTCTGCCTCCCAAAGCGCTGAGATTACCCACGTGAGCCACTAGGTCCAGCAGAGTCCAATATATTTTAACTGAAGAATTCAACCTTGGGAGTCACGGAGTAACCACCAATATAAATTTCAACATCTCTAAAACTCTTTAGGAAAAATTACTGGAATCCACGAACTTTCCTTTAATAGTTAAATAGTTGAATGTTTATACTTGTACATTGTTTTCCCAGAACAGTTCTAGATAAAGGAGGATAAATATAAAATGTTTTCTCCTTAAAATCACCTTTCAATCTTATAAGATTCAGAATCCTACTTACTTCATACAGAGTGATTTTTATGATTAAAAGCCTTTATTATGAGCTTTTATAAACATAAGTTCACTGAACACTAACAAGATTATAAGATACTATTTCCACTTCAGAGATGAAAAACAGAGGGTAAGAAATACTTGAAGTCAAAAGTAGCAGGGCAGAAATTAAGCCTGTGTGAATGATTATACCTGTATGTTCCCAGAATCTACACAATGGTTTTCAAAGTGTGATCCCTGGACCACAGAAGCACCACTGCTTTGGAGCTTAGGAGAAACGCCAGGACCCCAGACCTACCGAATGGCATGCTCCAGCTGTGGGCAACCACTTAGCCCTCTGCAAACCTTCCACGGGATGTGAGACCCACCAGCCAATGGTTTTCACGCTAAGCTTACTGTTCAATTTTAAAGGATCACCACTTTGAAAAATCCAATGTGTAGAGTGCTTATAATATTTAAATGACCATAAATTAATCAAAGACATGTTAATTCACTTCCTCACTGGCCCAAAACACAGCAACTTTCCTCCTAAGCCCAACAAAATGTTTAAAATGTGCCCTAATCATACTGTGTAAAAATAGCACAGCTGACCCTCTCTATGCATGAGTTCCACATCCAGGGATTCAACAAACTATGGGCTGAAAATATTTGGGAAATGAAAATTGTGTCTCTACTGGACACGTATAGACTTGATCTTGTCTTTCTTCCCTAAACACCTTTAAACATTGCCTTTACTTTGTATTAAGTGACTTAAGTATTTAAGCATGTAGGAGGATGTGCGTAAGACTGTATCAATATGTAAAACCACAGTGAATTATGTGTGGAACTGAAACATCCCTCTTTGGATTTTGGGATCCATGAAGGGTCCTGAACAAAAGCCCCGGCTAATGCCCAGGGATGACCGATGGGCCTCATTAGGAACTAAGCTAAATTCAAAATACACAAAGGCACAGAAGTCTACGGGACTATTCAGAAGTTCAATCAGAAGCCATATTTGGAAGAGGAAAAAGGTATTCTGAATATGGGCAGTAAGAGCTTGATAAATCTTGGGCCAGAACTCCATAATCCTTTTTATCCCGGGCACCACTCCAAATTTTTACACCATTTCAACAAACTTGTAGTTGCCAAAAATAGAAGTTACAACCTTCAGAAATACTGGAGTCTTAGGATCAAACTGCTTTAAGTGCACATATAGAGAGCATTATTAATCCCAAGGAAAGCTAATCAACACCTAATTATACATCAGAGACTGTTTCAGTCCACAGTCTGGCAAAGATACTAATATGATCCCGGCTTTCACTCCTGCGCTTTACAACAACTACCTGATCCTTCCCTCTACAAAAGCTTGGCATGTCCAAGAAAGCCATGTCTTCAACTCATCTTCAAGGTAAGCAGTACATGCCTATGTGTAGTCAAGTTTGCTTATTACCAATTAGGCCTTTAAAAAAAATAAGTATATTAAAGCACCTACCATAAGCCTAATGCATTGGAAGACTAAAGAGTACTCAGCCCACATCTGAACCACAAGAGTCTGTACACCTGAAGGGCATTCCAAGGTCAGGTGAGCTCCGGGACACTGGCGCAGGGCATCTTTTCTTCTGCCTGGCCACTTAAACCAGCACCTTTCGATGCCCACACGCACGGGAGGGCTGGCAGGCCTGCCAAGAGCCAGCTGACTGGAAAGAACAGACCCAGTTGATATCCCTCCTGCCAAATCGCCACTCAGTCTCCTGAGAACCAGACAGGCTTCCAAGAAACAAAATTATCACTGATCCTTCCCCACTCAGAGTTCAGGGCAACTGAAATAATCCTACATACCACCTACCTAAAAAAGACCTTCTCATCTAAATTCCTATCTTGCATTTTTAAAATCCAGCGTTTTCTTCAAAATACTTTACAAAATGTAAGCATCACAGATTCTCTACCAACACCACCATTTCTGTACCTAATGCAGGTAATTTTTTTCATCAAAACCAACAGCTGTTTTCTCATCTCCCTCTGTAACCATCAGGAGACAAAATCCATTGATAACAAGAGCAACCAAAAGCACCCACCATCAGAGGGGGAACACCCCACTCTCTTTCTTAAGCAAGGCAAGCTGATAATAATGTTCTTCTAAAAATGCAGACAGATGTATTAAATGAGTGTTCAAGAAAAACACTGTCACATGAGTGGGGGGAAATGTTTTACTTAAGCATCTATTCATATTTGGCATCAAATAATCTTGCTACACAAACCAGTTTATCGCCTCTTTTAAAGAACCAGTAATCTAAGGAAGCAAAGCACAAGACTAGGTTCAGATAGCCCAGTTCAAGGTCATGTAAGATTTAAACAAAACACACGCCAACTGAAAACAAAACAAGTATACATTAAAAAGAACCAATATATTTAGATTCTGGTCTGGATTCCAGAGCCACAAGGAGAAGCAAAAAGCTTTATAGTAGAGATGATTTATGAAGTTCCTAGCAGTTGGCTTTACTTTAAGTCACCCTATCCTTCCAAATAAACTCATTTAATAAAATTTCCTGAAATCACTCATTGCTAAGACAGAAACAGTTGCAATACAGCTGTGTCTGAGTCAGTTAAATGTTTACAATGTCAATTTTAAAAATTTATTTGAAATCTCCAGTAACAGCACCCAAAGCACCATCTAGTGGAAGTCATGGAACATCATAATTAATTAATTTTTTAAAAAAAAGAAATTCAGGAAACCAGGAATGGTTGGAAAGGTGGCTCAGGCAGAAACACAGACAAATACAAAGAGACAAATGCTTTCCAATTTCTCACAGGGCAGGACTGGGCTCACCAGAAGGAAGGGCTCATTTTCCTTACAAATTAACAGACGATATGCATTTTGTTATGGAAATTTTTGCCTGAGTGGCAGAAGACTTCAACTGACTGGAGAGTAAGTTAAGGTAAGGCACTAAGCACAAATAAATGCAGAGCTAGACTGGCAAGCCTACTGTGAAGGCTGCCTCCTATGTTACACCAATAAGATATGTCAACACATCGTTATGACATGCTACACCTGTCTCATCCACAAAACAAAGAACTACATACTTCATGACAAGAATAATTCGGTGATTCATAAGACACTCCCATGTCACCCCAAAAATACATTTTTAAAAAACCTAACAATCCCCTAGAGTTCTCTAAGCTTTGACATCATTCTAGGTTACTCCCTCATACCTAAGCTTTCTCCTTTCAGTTACTCCAATTGAAGAAATTACTGTTACATTTTCAATCTTTCTATCAATTGACAGTAAAGATTGCCCTAAAGTCATAAGCCACCATCAAAAAGTACAGCACTGTTTCCCGTCTACCTTGCGCACATTCTTTCATTTCAGCTCACAAAACGGTATTGGTCTGAAATCACTAAGTGAGAGATGCAAACCTTACTAAGGTTCTTTAGTATGGAAAGCCTCCTCCCAAATTTAAAATAGAGATTCTCATACACCACTACCAATTTTTTTGTTTATTTTTGTTTTGCCTGTGTAGAAAATTAATTTTCTGGTGAAACTGAAACTATCGTAGCAACTCAGGAAGAAAAAGAAAATTAAGAAATACTAGTTCTCTCCTTAAAAATAAACGCCGCTATCTCGTACTCCTGTAGGTGTGATCAAATCAGTACATACAAGCTTGCTTGATGGTAGGAACCTTCCCCAGATCTCAGATTTCAATCCACTGTGGTAGAATTCCTCTCAACCCCGAAATGGGCATGTTATGATCAACCTACCTCAGGAGAGGGGGCAGCGTGATAAACTTGACAGCGTGCCCTGCGCAGTTACTGAGTGGAAACCCTAATTCCATTCCTAATTGGAAATACTGTTTTGTGGAACCCCAGTGTCCCTGGACAGGGAGAACGCTTTTGCCGTTGCGGCTAAGTCTGTGGCCTTCATCATTTCGCTAGCACACTAATGGTACAGGAGCAGGTCACAGCAATTCCGGGTGCTTTGTAAGTAAGCACCCCAGTCCTGTATGGAGTCGCCCAGGACCTGACTGGAAAGCACAGTATTCCTGCGCAAAGTGGCAGGTGCACGCCTCAAACCTCAAGTCCGGAGAGGGCTTTAAAGTGGGATTAGCGTCGTATTTTTTATTTTTTAAGTCGAATCCTGTGGTTAAAAATCAGGAAAAAGCAGCAGGGAATCACAATTCGACTGCCACCCACAGCAGGGTGACAGCACCCAGGTGCCACCCCCGCAGCTTCCAGACCCGCGCAGACCTCGGATCCTGGCACGCTGCACCCCCGCGCCCACCCAAGCCAGGTGAGTCACCCCGCCGGGGCAGCCCGTCACTTCAGACGGCAAGTTGGCGCGGAAGGCCCCGCTCCGGTCCTGTCGCGCTGGAGACAATACCTCCGCGGACCGGCGTGGCCGCGCATTGCCCAGCCGGAGACCCCCTGGAGCCGCCTTTCTGGCTGGGTGGGGCTCCCCAGTTCCGTCTGCTCCCCGAAGTCGCCGAGCCCGGGCCCGAGGGGCCCACACACACCACCACCCCCGCTCCGCAGCGCGAGGGGCCCCGCGGGGTCCGGGCCGAGGCGCCTCGAGGCCGCGGGAGCCTCCGGTGACCACAGTCCGGCCGGGCGCGCGGCAGGAGCGGCAGCGCCTGCCCCCGCGCCCCATTACCTGCTCTGGGTGCTGCGGAAGGTGAGCCGGCTCCAGCCCTGCAGCCCCGGGCGCGCGGGCAGGTGGCAGCGACCGCGGCGCCGCCAAGGACAATTCGGAGCCGGCGGATCCGGCTCCGCGGCTGCGGGAACAGACGCGCAAACCCAGGGAGCCCGGCCCCCACTCCAGCGCCGCGAGGGGCTCGGCCACGCCCCCGGAGGGGCGGGGACAGATGTGGGCGGGGCCTGCTCCACCTTATGACAGACGCCTGTGGATTGGCTGAGAAAAGAGAGGGCGTGCCAAATTTGAAGGTTACCTCTTCAATATAGCCCTGTCATTGGCCGCAAAGGGAAAACAAAGCAGAGTTCGGATTGGTCACACCCTGTTGTAGCTCCTCCTACTACCCCGCAATCATCTCAAGCTCCGACCCTAGCCCCGGCTCCCGGGCCCTGGGCTCCACAGGCTCAGGTTTGCTCCGCTTCGCGAGTCCTGGCTGGAGCGAGAGCGACTGCAGCTCGCTCTGTGGATGCGCTTTCCTGTCTCCTCGTTGGTTTTCACGTCAACCTGGTGCAAAGACCTGCTTTTTAACATCAGGTTGATATAGAGAGGTCTAGTGGGCACGTTAATTCTCCGTGAGAGTCAGAAGGCATCGTCCCACGCGGAGAAAAGGCACGCAACCCCAGCGAGGGCGTAGGTGGCTCCTCCTCGCGGTGCCTCGAGTTAGCCGGCGTTGCTGTCACAGCTAGAAAAAAGGCCTTTAAAAAACAAAAATGAGTTAGGTGCAGAGAGGTAAAGACAACTCCAGGATGTGTAGGGAACGGACCAGTCCCCAGCAGAGGGAAATACAGTAAATATACTCAGCATCTGTGGGCCGCGGAGACACGAGCCTCGGTGCCGACCTGCTGCGGCTCAGAGAGCTCCCGAGGGTGCAGACGCGGTGGCGGCACCCGCGTGTCTTTCCTGAGCAACTGTTGCTCATGTGACTCGCCGTGTAGCTCGCAGGGGACCGATCCCTACAGGGAAATTCCCTGGGGAAGAACGTAAATACTATGCAACGGACAAATGGAGCTTAGTGAAGAGAGACAGACAGACAGACAGGTTTTCAGGTGAAATAAATTGAAAAGCTCAGCTAACAGAGAGACTCATTATAAAAGAATTGTGATGGTACTTTGGGATGTGATCTAAATGTTATCAATAAAGACCGAGGGAAGACGCGGAGTTGAAATAGGGACCAATGGCCCATGCGTGATTAAAGTAACCTGAGCTCTCGGCCCACTTCAGCCAGGCCTGGTGTCATCCGGGGACCACTCGGGGACTCCCCCCACCCACCCACTTCAGCTCTGTTCTGCCCCTGTCGCTGGTCTTGCCATTACTATGATGTGGAATGAAGCACTTGCTCCAATTTCATGAGGTACATAGTAGTGAAAAAATGGAGATCGACAGAAATCAAGCCGGGGGGGGGAGGAATTTTTTTAAAAAGCAAAGGTGAGAAACAAAAATTCAAAGGGTAGGAAAAAAACTTTTTTTTTTCCTGTATTTCCTAAGAAGAAAGTAAAGCTCTTTGAAAGACAGAGGAACTGCATGATCTAACAGTAAAAGAGTTTGAGAGAGCCTCTGTAATAAATGGAATCATAAACAATAATCTGAAAAAATAAATGTCCTGGAGTAAGTACTCTTAAATACTGAGAGCTAATTATTTTTAAATTATGTAAGAAATAAAAAGGGAACTTAGCATTGTCTAATATGGATAAATAAAACACAATCTAATTTTTTCTGCAATAATGCCTGAAGTGCCTGCACTCTTTGGATTAAATAACTTAATCATTAATAATTAAATAATTTATGATTCTTTTATTCACTTACTCATCAAACATAATCAATAGTAGCCATCTAAGACTAAGCACTCAGGGTATATCCTTTAACAGGATATAGTTGAAGCTATTCTTATCAGAAGGGGCTAGATAATGAAGCAGGAAGCAACTCTGAAAACTGAGATAAGCAAAAGAAAATGTGACCAAGAGAATGCAGGAGACCCTGTATTTGGGGAAGGGAGAAGGAAATGCTTTAAGGAGAAATGCCCCAAGGTTTGAATTACCATCTAACTGAGGAAACACTCCAAGGCAGAGGAAATGAAGGCAGTGGCCCTGAAGTAGGAAGAAAAGAGATGAGGGTGGGGGCACAGACAGAGGCGGGGCCCGAGCAGGGTAGACTGGCCCACACAGGGAGTGGAACCAACAGGACACACAGGGAGCTTATAGACTATGGTAGAGAATTCGTCTTTTAGTACAAAAGTTCCTGAAAGAAATAACATTAAGTTACTAATGTTGGAGTACAATCGTTATTGGCCTTTGTTTGTTTGTTTGTTTGTTTTGCTTTGCTTCCACTTTTTTAGAATTACCAGAGAAATAGGCATTCATTCATTAAGCCAGTGCACTAAGGCATAGATTTATGAAGTGGTTATTACTTGCCGGGAAAAAATTAGGCCTAGATACATAACAATGAAGAGGACCCACGGTTGACAGTACTCATTTTATTTGACCGGGTTAGGGCACAGCAGAAGCCCTTGAAGAAGCAGTCTGTCCTGAGTGTTCCAGCTTTTCCTTCTGCTCCTTGGCATGGCTCTCTTTGTTTTTCAGTTGCACTGGCAGATAACTGAGCCTGAGACTGGCCAGTGACTGCAGCTTGCACCTCCTCCCTTGAATGCTTTCGAACATTCTTAGAGATCTTCCCCTTGGAACCTGGCTGTACTTCTGATTCCAGCCATGCAGTCTTCCCTAGATGCCACTTCTTAGTTTCTGGTTCCCTGCAGGCCACTTTGTATAGATTCTCAGGCAGGGGGAGAGGGAGAAGGTTCCTTGGCCTCTCAAGGGCTTCCTCTGGGGCAGCATTTAAACATCTCCAGCCAAGATCTCTCTGGTAAATGGCTCTCATCAGATCCTCAAGAAACATACAGACTTTACTGCCAAATTCAGAAGGGAAAATATGCACAATGTAAACTGGTCTTCAGCACTCTCTTCCCTCTTACCTTTCCCTTCAGACTTGAGACGTGTCAGGCCAATGTCAGACGTTTCAAATATGCATAGCAGAGTACATGACACACTTGGCCTTCATATTCCTACTTAAGGCTCCCTGCAGTAAGATTATGGACAAGATCTTCAAAGACTGCTTCCTAGACTCAAGTATTGCTTGCTTCAAAGAAAACTACTTCATGGATTCTTTCCTAAACTGTTTTTTCCCCTGCCTTTGGTGATCCTATTTTGAGTACAAGGTTTTTAAATGGCTAAATTTTCTTTGTAAATTTGTTTTTTGATTTGATTGCTTACTTCAGAATTTCACATCTATAATCTCTTGCTGCCCCCATCAAAAAGTTACTTCCATCTTGCCATCCTTACACAGATCTGTAGAAACGGCTCTCATTAGTCAACACCACCCACATAAGGCAAAGAAAACTTACTCTCTCCACGCATACTGTTAGAAGCTTGGCCCTTTGAGTATGAACAAGAATGGAATACTTGTCCAGGGGCTCCTGAAACAGGAAAGCAGCCTCGATTTTCAGCCCAGTTCAAGGATTTTCACTGCATCATGTTCATCTTAACTTTATAGTTCACAAAAGAAACAGGATCCTGAATTTATCTTTTGGGCCAGACCTCATATCAATAAAAAATCACAGCTAAGCCTTGCTAAGCTTTCAGTCTATCAAAAGATTGTTTCCTTCAAATTTCATCCAACTCCACCCCTTGCCCAAACCACACAAAATGTCTATGGCTCCTTTTGTTTGACAAGGTTTTCTAGGAGCCCTTACAGTGTGCTTTGTAACGAGCTCATAAATAAGCCCAACCAAGTCAGATGGCAGGTTTGTTTCTGCCAGAAGTTGGAAGGTGTCAGTTACAGGCAGATGTTCACAGCACAGTTACTCCTCACAGGTTCCACTTCCAGCTTTCCATCCCCTCTGCCTCAAGTCACACAAACACCCATCAGCACCAGAGCCACAAACAACAGCACCATCACCAGAGTCACCCAGAACCCTGCAACTACAATCACATAATGTGCAAAGTATCACAAATGTATGCATATGCAAGAACAGAAATGTCTGTGGTTTGTAACTAAAGAGGAAATCTTGGGGGCCTGAGATTTAGCTCAGCTGTGTAGGCGCCCGCAAGGCAAGTGTGAGGTCGTGAGTTAGATCCCCAGTATCAAAAAAAGAAAACAAGAGCAAAAAAAGAGTAAACCAGTAATTGCCATATACCATTCATTGGTCAGGATATTTAAATTACCTGAAAGACTTTTTTCTGATTACAGTGTTGTAGCTTGGCATAACTGATGCCACCTTGAGCCCTGCACTGAACTTGTGTCCTGTATTTGACCCAGGAGAATGGAAAATTACTCAGGGTGCAAGTCCCATGAGAAAAGCAGAATGAGCTGTACCCACAGGAGAAAAATTAACCTGCTCAACAAAGAAGCAAGATAAAGGTGTCACCCAAAAATTAATGGAAGATTCTAGCTAAATTGTTTCTAACAGGACATCTTTTTGTGGTTTTGTTTTAAAAGCTCTGTAACTTTCCAGTTTGGAGCTACTGGTTGGACTCTGAAACAGGGGTCCACAGGTGGTCACTGAGCTCAGCTAATAAAATACCAAATTTATCAATCTGGCTGCTTGGATTCCTATATTTTTCATGAATCCATTTCAACAGAAGCCATAAAACACAGGTACATTCTTTCCTACTACTCTGTCTCCACAGATCCATTCCTAGCTCTACCTTATCAGAGTAGAGCTCCTGTGATAAGGGAGAAAACTCTCAGGTATGTTTGGGAAGAGATTCTATGCCTCATTAATCTGGTAAATCCCTTACCAAAATTCTCAGTGGTTGAGTGTACTCTTAACCAAAAAAAAAAAAGCACTGGATCTTGCTTGGCAGTGAAAGAAACTCCCCCTGATAGTAGAGGCTTTGTCTGACTTATTTGCTGCTTTATCCCCAGAGACACAAGAGGTCTGACACTTGAGAAATGCTCACTGAACATCTGCTGGACTCTTCCATTTGGAACATATGGGAGAGTTTTAATCCCCTGGTTGCACCTGAGCAAGAAATGTTCATCTGAACTACACTAAAACCTTGGTTTATGAGCATAATTCATTCTGGAAACAGGATTTTAATCCAAAGCACTTGTATAGCAAAGTGAATTTTCTCATAAGAAATAATGGAAACTCAGGTGATTCATTCTACAACCCAAAAAGTCATAAAAAACAGGATTGCAGTAATCATTTTGTAATACAGTGTAGTATAATATACATTTTGTAATATGTAACATCATTTTGTAATATAATATAAAATATTAAAGAAAATACAAAATGTAAAGAAAAACAGATTAACCTGCACTTACCTTTGAAAATCTTCATGGCTGGTATGAAGAAGACAAGAGAGAAGAGGGTTATTGTGTAGAATGATTTTCATTATCACTAGTGAAATCACTGCTATTGGCTCAATGGAATCCTGTTCTTTTTGTACAGATTTAACAAAGAATCTATCCAATGACACTTGCTTCTGCCTTCTTTTGAGAATTTCACAGAAATGTGGATTGCATTGTTGTTAAACAGATTCATTCCTCGCACTTTTCTACAAAATTTTGTGCTGTTTTCCATGTGTTACACATTTCCCTCATCTCATTGGAACTCAGGAATTCCTCCACCTTTTTATCCTCCTCCTCTGCAGACCAGATCTTTTCTATAACCTCTTGCTTTTGGGAAGAGATCACCTACAATCCTGCAGTAAAAAGAAGAGAGGGCAGAGAGGGAAAGAGAGAAAAGGGGAGGGGAGTACAGGGGAGAGGTGGAGAGGGGAGAAGAGGAGAGAAGAGAGCCATTGGCTCAGTTTTAATCTTGTGACACTGAGCTTTGCGTACTACTTGTATTGAACAACATTGCTATTTATCAAGCTAAACTGTATTAGAAATGTGTGATTCCCCTATGGAACACTTCCAGGACAAATTACTCCCAACCCAAGGATTTACTGTATTAGCAACGATGGGGGGGTCCATTCTTTTCATTTTTCTTCTACTTGGCAAAGCTTTAAGATTACTTTCTCCTGAGTTGACAGAGACTTCAGTGTCAGTGCAGAACTGCCTAATAATTGAACAGAAGGAAAGACAGCATGATATGCAAAGTGTCTGAAATTTGGTCCCAATGACCCCCATGAATTCCTTTGTATAAACTTACTTGTGAGCCTCAGCCTATGTTAGCATTTAGGTCTAGTGTCCCCCAAAACCTCTTGTGTGTAGGTGATTGGATCGTGAGGGCAGCGGGTTCACCCATTGGTGAGTTCATTGTCTAAAAGTCCTGTTAGGAGATGGAGTCTGGTTGCAGGTGTCACTGGAGGTGTGACCTTGTTCCTGCTGAGAGCCACCTTTTCCTGCCATGCTCCTCTATGAACTTCTGTCTTGGAGCCAGCTGACCTTGGGTTAAATCCACTGTGACTGAACCAAAGTAAACCTCTCCTGCTTTAAATTGCGGGTGCCCTTCTTTGCAATGGGTTTGCCACAAGAGCACAGATGTAGTGAAAACCACTAAATCAAAGGCAACATGGGAACAGAAAAGACTCACATTAATATCATCATCATTGGACATGTGGATTCCGGCAAATCCACCACTGTCAACCATCTGATCTACAAATGTGGTGGCGTCAACAAAAGAACCATTGAAAATTTTGAGAAGGAGGCTCATGAGATGGGGAAGGTTCCTTCAAGCATGCCTGGGTCTTGGGTAAATTGAAAGCTGAGCATGGGTGTGGTATCATCACTGACATCTCCCTGTGGAAATTTGAGACCAGCAAGTATTATGTGACTATCACTGATGCCCCAGGACACAGAGACTATCAAAAACCTGATTACGGAGAGGCTGGGGGTTTAACTCAGTGGCACAAGCACCTGCTTGGCAAACGCAAGGTTGTGAGTTCAATTCCCAGTACAAAAAACAACAATAACAAAGCACATGATTACAAGCACATCTCAGGCTGACTGTGCTGTCCTAATCGTCACAGCTGGTGTTAGTGAATTCGAAGCTGGTATCTCCAAGACCGGGCAGACCTATCAGCAGGCCCTTGTGGCTTACACGCTGGGCGTGAAACAACTAGTTGTCAATGTTAAAAGAATGGATTCCACTGAGCCACCCTCCAGCCAGAAGAGATACAGGGAAACTGTTAAGGAAATCAGCACCTACATTAAGATAATTGGCTACAACCCTGACATGGTATCTTTGTGTCAATTTCTGTTTGGAATAGTGATAACACGCTGGAGCCAAGTGCTTATGTGCCTTGGTTCCAGGGATGGAGTCATACAGATGGCAATGCCATGGGACCACACTGCTTGAAGCTTCGGATTGCATCTTTCCACCCACTCGCCCAACTGACCAGCCTTTGCAGCTGCCCCTCCAGGATGTCTATGGGATTGGTGGTATTGGTATTGTCCCCATGGGCTGAGTAGAGACTGGTGTTCTCAAACCTGGCATGGTGGTCACTTTAGCTCCAGTCAGTGTCACGACTGAAGTATAGTCTGTTGAAATGCCCCACGAAGCTTTGAATGAAGTTCTTCCTGGAGACAATGTGAGCTTCAGTGTCAAGAACATTTCTGTCAAAGATGTTCATCTCGGCAATGTTGCTGGAGACAGCAAAAATGACTGAAAGCAGCTAGTTTCGCTGCTCAGGTGATTATCCTGAACCATCCCAGCCAAGTCAGTGCCAGCTCTGCCCCTGTACCGGACTGTCACACAGCTCACATTGCTTGCAAATTTGCTGAGCTGAAAGAAAAGATTGATCATCGGTCTGGTAAGAAGCTGGAAGCTGGGCCCAAACTTTTGAAATCTGGTGATGCTGCCGTCATTGACATGGTTCCAGGCAGGTCCATGTGTGTTGAGAGCTTCTCTGACTATATCCACCCCTGGGTCATTTTGCTGTTCGTGATATGAGACAGTTTCTGTAGGTGTCATCAAAGCAGTGGACAGAAGGCTGCTGGAGCTGGCAAGGTCACTAAGTCTGCCCAGAAAGCTCAAAAGACTAAATGAACATTAACCCTAACACCTGCCACTTAATCAGCGGTAGAAGACCAATCTCAGAACTCTCTCTCCCAATTGACCGTTTAAGTTTAGTAGTGAAAGTCTGGTTAATGCTAATAATGCAAACCTTCAGAAGGAAAAGAGACTCTTTTGTGGAATATTTGTGTGTGTGTGTGTGTGTGTGCGTGTGTGTAGTGGTTTTTAAGTTATTAGTTTTAAAAATCAATACTTTTTAATGCAAACAACTTAACCAAAAATCTGCCACAGAATTTTGAGACCTATTAAAAAATAAATAAATGAATGAATAAATAAAATGTGGGCATTGAGTATTGTTTCCAGCAATTTGAAAGTGACTAAGACAGCCTAGTAACTTACCATGTGTCTAGTAAAATAGCCAAGGACTTCCCACATGATTAAACACATTAAAGATACTAATTGCTTAAAAGCTGGAGTGCCAACCTGAGGAACCTCAGTAAACTTGTAATTTATTTTTTGGCTGTTCCAACAAGATGTACCCTCTAATAAATACGTCCACCTGCTAAGGGTTGAAATCCCCCTTCCAAAGTCGTGTTGCAACTCGCCCGCCATTGGGACAGTATTGGCGGGTAACCCCTTTCAGGGGTGCACAGGTCACAAGGTCACCACCCTCATGGATGAATCAGGCTGACGTTGCAGGAATAGATTGTTCATGAAACCAAGTTCAGTCTCCTTGGCTTTCTCTTGTACCTGCACTCTTGCTCTCTTGTGCACTGTCTTGCCAGACAGTGTTCTCCCCTGCTAAAACACTGCATAATCAGCAGATGCCAGCATCTCGATATTGAACCTCCCAGCCCCTTTAAATAAACCGTTTTAATTTTCTGGTCTCAGGTATTCTGTTACAGCAACACAGAATGAACTAAGATAAGACCTGGTTAAAATACACATATATAGCCAGGCATGGTGGCTCACACCTGTAATCTCAGCTCGGGAGGCTGAGGCAGGAGGATCATTGTGAGTTCGAGACCAGCCTGGGCTACAAAGTGAGCTCAAGGCCAGCCTGAACTGCATAGTGAGACCCTGTCTCAAAAAGACAAAATATAAAATAAAATAAAATAAAATAAAATACACATATGCATGTGTGTATGTATATATAAATACGTATAAGTATATATATAAGTATGTACTGTGTATATAAATACATACATGTTTATGTAAATATTTAACATGAATATGCAAATATAAACATTTGTATTTACATGTGCATATAAATATAAGTATACACACCTATATAATGTATACAATATATAAACATACACACATATACATACAGAAAATAAAGCGAGCCTGAACTAAATAAGGCCCTGTCTCAAATAAATAAATAAAATACTTAGATTTCTATATTCAACCAGCCAAACATCAGACTCCCTTTTGCCAATGCCTGGAAAGCTATAAATTTGAAATATTTTGTTGCAGTTTTAAAACACCATTCATATCTGTAATGTTTGAAATTAGGATCAGAAAATAACTTCTTGAAATGCATTGACTTGAAAAAAATTTTAAATTGAGATCACTCATACACAACACTAAAAAAAGTCAGTCTCCTCACTTGTTGGCTATGCTCATAAGAGCAAAGACCATCAGCACCTTGTAACACACATGGTACAAGAAGCATTTCCCATCCGGAAAGAAGGGCACCGATAGAAAACCTGAAGAACATGTAGGCAGAGCGCAAGATGAGTCCTGGGAATTGGTGTTTAATTAAGTTCAGTCGTCTTTTTATACTTACCGCATCCCCTTCATTCCCAAGGGCACAGCAAGAGCAATTGCTCCTGTGCTATTCATGTCACCTCAGAGATGACTCTGCAGCACACCTTTCATTAATCTGTGCCGACCTGGAAAGTAGAAACCTCCTCATCTCGCCACCTGAGAACTAACTCCTTGCTCCACAGTGAGTTAGGAATTGAGTCAGAGGGAGACCTAGAAAACAGCGGTACAGAAGGGAAACCCAGCCACTGAGGGCTGTGGGGGTGTGCTGCGGGGAGGTTTCTGGGACTTGGGCTGCACTTTTAAAAGGCGGGGCTCTGTCCAGATTGCTTCTATTTTTAAACTAACCAGCAGCTTCCTCCTTACTCTCACCTTCATCAAAAAATTGTCTCTCCCAAACCAAATGTAGTGGGACACATCTATAAATCCCCAGCCACTTGGGAGTCTGAGGCAGGAGGGTACAAGTTCAAGCCCAGTTTGACCAACTTCACAAAACCCTGCCCCCAAATAAAAGTTAAGACAGTGGGGAACGCTCAGCTGGGGAAGTAGTTCAGTGATAGTGTTTGCCTGCCATATGCAAGGCCTTGTGCTCCATCCCCAGTGTCAACAAACCAACAAACAAACAAGCAAAAATCCATCTCTCTGGTAGATGAGTGGGAAGCAAAGGAATGTAATAGATAAGTCTCTGACACAAGTGAGTTTCAGTTAAGACTCTTTTAAAAAGATACATAACCAAAAAGATGCATAGAGACATTAAATAAAGACAAATTTAAGGCTCCAAGATATACATGACACAGCTAAAGAGTTGACTAACCAGGTTAATGTTTCCGCAGAAAACAATTTATGCTATTCGTAATTTACAGTTTCCATTATTCTTTGTAAACAATCAAATAATAACTTTCTAAACTAAGAGCATCTGTGTTCTTTCTAGTACCAAATAATTCAATTTCCACAGTATTAGATTTCTCCTAGATTTCACCCATATTATTATGTGTTGATATTTCATCTTGCTAAAGTCATTAGCGACTGTCACTCATCCAAGAAATATTTCCTGTGTCTACTAGATGCCAGATATTTTGGTGGATACTGGATTAAGCGAAAAGAAAACATGTTTCAGGCTAAATTCAGAGCCTGTTGAAGAGTGATGGCAAACCTTTTAGAGCTTTCAGTGATGACAAAGAGCAGGTTACGACACACACGCCTTAGTGTTGCCACCCCTGCTCTAGGAGGTCACAGAATTCTGAGTTGTGCATTTGCAATCAGTGCAGATATGGGCGTTTCCCCAACTCATCCATCTGCAGTGTAATATCAGGGTTATACAAGCAAGTGGGTTAGAGATTGTAGAAGCAAACAAGGAAAATTAAGAGTAGTGGTTCATGAATCAAATTAAGGCACCACCCACTTTATGAAAGAGGAGGTATTGCAGAATTTCTAGCTTCTACATGGGCTTATTAAAAGGCAGCCAATCTAGGACAAAGTCTAAATGATTCTGAGGAAATTAAAAACTGCTGCGGAATTGCCAAAGGAGAAATTTGTCCAGTGAGCCCTGAATGACAATGCCACTATAGACACCAAAGCTAGCTGTGGACCTGGGATGACTTGTGCAGTCTTATTAAAAAGATAAACAGTGAATCACAGACCCATGGGTCACCAGCTGCAGTTACAAGCATAAAGCTTATAGCGATTCGAGTCCATTGCCAGCATTTCAAAATCAGCAGCTTGCATGTACACGTCTAGCTGACTGGTTTCTGCATTTAAAAGAAGGAAGCTATGGCCCTGTTGTCATTCCCTTCTGGCAACAGTTGCCAGGAGCAGACATGGGGCCCTTCTGAGCCAGTGTGCTTTACAACCTTCCATGCACATGCCCACCAGCCGCTCTCTCCTCCCCTTACTGCCTGCTTGGACACTATAGGTATCTGAGATGACATCTTCTAAACTGGATCAGTTTTTAAGAGCCTTTTCTTAACATATAAATTATTGCATGTAAAATAAACAAGCCTCCCACCCAAAAGAAGTCCACAATTATCCATGTAAATACTCTCCCCTCAAAGTAAAAAATCCCTTCCGTGTGAGCCTCTTTCCAGGAGCTTAATATGAAAAGAGGAGAAAAGGGTAAATTCAAAGGAGAAAAACTAACACTCCTCAGCCTTGCACACAAGGCCAACCTCAACTGATGATTCAGTGTGTTACCGGTATGGATGGGCTTCCTCTTCAAAAGCCGCTCCCTCATTCTAACCAGGGAGAAAATATTCTGCAGAATAATCAACTAATTCTCCTCCAAATTGCCAAGTTCCTCAGAAAAAAGGAAAGTCTAAGACTCTAACAGAAGAGAGAAACCTAAGAAGAAATAACAAGTAAATATGTTACAGATGGAATCCTGAAACAGAAGAGGACATCAGTTAAAATCTGAGGAAATCTGAATAAGGTGTAAACTTTAGTGACCTGGTACTGTGGAATCTAGCAGAATCTAGTTGGTAAATGGGTCTACTGATTCATTATTTATAACAAATGTAATATACTGATGTTTATAAGGGAAACTAGGTATGCAGGGAAACAAAAAATGTTAGAGCTAGTTTCTCAATCTTTCTGTAAACCTAAAGCTGTTGTTAAAAATAGAATTGATTTTTAAAAGAATTGGAGCATATGTGAGAAGATACTGAAGTATCTCAGTGGAGCTGGTGGAAGATTTGGACTGTCAGGCTGAAGTAGATCAAATCAGATCCACTTGGCCTCTACTCTCAACTCCCTCATGTCCCAGGCTTTGTGTTCTTCACTTCCACATTTCAAATTCCTCAAAGAGAGAAGCCATGTGCTGGGGAGCAGAGACTAGGTCTCTTGATAATGCTCAGGAGTCTGTGATAGGATCATGGGACCTATACCCAGCCCTGGGTTTGGGTGGTCGTTTTCATAAAAGTGGGAAGAGCTGAGAATCGGAAAGCCCACTTTCAGCTCTGAAATGCTGGGAAGATGATGTAAAAAAAAAAAAAAAAAAAAAAGAAAGAAAGAAAAAAGTTTAACTGAAAATTTCAATCTCCCAAAAATTAAGGCTAGCTATGCCAAGACAAAGGGCCATCCTGGTCATTTGCATTTGCAATTTTTCTGTACTAAGAAAAACTTCTATATTAATTGGAAAAGGTTATAGAATTTTATGAAATAAACACTTAAAATTTATTTTCTGGTTTAGTCCCTAAGTAGTTCATGCTGATACTTTTTTTTTTTTTTGAACTCAGGGCCTTGCCAGGCAGGCGCTGTGCCCCTGAGCTATCTCCCTGGCCTGCCTTTAATTTCTTTAAAAGCCATATTAAACTGAAGGCATGGGTGGGGGAATCACAAGTTTGAGCCCAACC
This sequence comes from Hydrochoerus hydrochaeris, assembly GCA_004027455.1. NCBI lineage: Eukaryota > Metazoa > Chordata > Mammalia > Rodentia > Hydrochaeridae > Hydrochoerus > Hydrochoerus hydrochaeris. Next base: position 69,235 of record PVLA01007966.1, on the reverse strand, counting down.
CGGGCAATTTAGAAGATTCACAAGACCCTGTTTCAAAACAGAAAATAAAAAATATCTGGGGATGTAACTCAGTTTGAAGGCCCTGAGTAATCTCCAGTACCACAAATCATCATCATCATCATCAAGGGAAAAATATCAGATAAATCCCAATAGAAGAACCTTCTACAAAATACCTCACTAATTCTCCCCCAAATTGGGTTCACTTCGCAGAAACCATGGAAGTTTTGCCACAATGACCCAGGCAAAGAGAGGAGTCAGACCAGCCAGGAGAGGCCTAGGCAGTCAGTGATTTACGGACACCATCACCCTGACCTCTCCCAGCCTAAGAAGTTGGTGTCCTGGTGCATAACTAAAGTGTCCGTCCTCAACTTCCTTGACTTGCATTTGTTGGAAAATTGGTAAAATACACTGCTTTGATTGGAATGGGAGTGTTCACTGACCTCTGCCCAGCACTTGTCCTAATAAAGATCCAAAGGATATGGCGATGGTACCCTGTGGAATTCACAAGCCCCACAGCCATGCGCTGCCACTCCAGATGCCATCATCTGCTATGAGCAGGGGTCATCCATCTATCTCTGCGGAGTCCTGGCATCCCTGAGCGAGCTTTCCTGGCTTGCTATATCCAATGTCCCAACAGAGTGGGCATACCCGCAATCATGGGTCATCATTACTTTGTTTACCTTGGATTGAAATAAAGAACCCAGCTCCTGGAAGGATCCTGTAATTGCAATTTTCTCAGCCACAGCAAAGAGGATACTAGCATCCAATACACGGGAGTGTTACAGTCATTACAGGAATGACACATCAAAGCATTGAGCGCAGGGCCTGGCAGATAACAAGGTCTCCACAGTGTCTGCTTCTTTCCTTCCCTGCATCACCACACTGTGACTCATCACAGGAAGTCAGGATGCTCCACGGAAAGGCCAGAAGATTATCCCAGTGAAAGAACTCTTAGGTACACCCAGTCGTGCTTTTCTGGGTGTAAGAGGTTGGAAAACTTGCCTTGCCTAAGGGAAGCCAAACCCAAACATGCTCTCTGTAGTATGTGCTTTCTCTTCACAATTTATTTGGCAAGAAGCACTTTATGACTTATTTAGTACAACCAGTTTATAAAGGGAATATGATAGAGCTCTACATATCTATGTCAAAGAGCTTTTTTTTTCCTTTGAAAAACCTTTGCTTGCTTTATCTACCTCGACTTGAGACTTTATATCTTAAAGTCAATTTGAGCCACATGGGCCATGGTGAAATAAATTCAGGATATAAATTCAGAGAGCATTTTTAAGTATTAAAAATTGAAAACTTTATTTATAAAAATATACATTTTAATCTTCCAAAGTATTCTTCTAGGGCCCCCTTTTGCCTCAAGAAGGGAAAGTGCTCTGATTCGGGTTCCCTAGGAGGCTCTTTAACGTCTTCCAGTCTGCCAGTCACAGAGAAGCCTGTGTAAAGGAGTCAGTGACATTGGAGTTCTCCAACGCTAGAGATCAACATGCACTGAAGGAAAAGAAATGAGTTGGAGAGACATGTAGGGTGAAGAGGTGTCGTGGAGGAAGATGTTGCTTCTGTGGTTCATCACGAGCGAATGCTTTGAGCTAGCAACTAACCGCGTGTGTTTGGAGAAGTACGAGGCTACCAGCTGGAACACAAGATTTCTGTAGGGACAGGATGGACACCCATGCAATGACCCAGATTCCAGGCTGAGAAATTTGGACCAGGTCCTAGTGTCAATAGAAACTGCTGAAGGATTTTTAGCTTTGGAGAAATTTTTATTTTAGGAAAATACAGAAACTATTTCAAAGTAAAATAATTGATATTATGTTTATGTTTTACCATGAAAATGAGAAAGAAGATTCCCATGTCAAGCTTACTTAAGAAAAGCAGTAAATAAGCACTGACATTACCAATCATTTACTGAGGACGGGAGGAATCACGTTGAAATTGCTGCACATACTGTCATCTCCTCTTTGCTTTCCATACTTTTAACCATTCAGGGTGGGTCCCAAATCTTTGTTTTGCAATAGTTAATGTTGAGTTGTATGCTCCCACTAATTCAGAATAATTACTCAATTTCTACCTTAAACCACATATTACTCCCCTTCTAAATTTTAATATCTGGAGGGGTTTTTGCAGGGGTTTGCAGCAAAGGAGGCTTCTGAAGTGAACCCTGCCAGAGCTCCTCCTCGTCCTCACAACCATATGCAATTGCAGGAGCAGTTTCCTGCCACCGAACACGGTGCAGGAAACCCTCAGGTTCAACACCCGTCCCGACAGATTGTGCGAGGGGAAGCTCCCTGGCCACCAGGGACCAGGCAGCTGCCAGCCAGTCTGACACTTGGGTATGGAAGATTTATTCTTTCTTTTTTTTAACTACTCTATATTTTTGTTGTGAAAAAAGTGTGTATATTTTTTCTATCTATATCTTAAAATATTTACCTGCCAGGTGAACATGTTTACTCTGGTAAGTAATGTCTTTTTTTTTTTTTTGGATGTGGAAGATGTGAACACTTCATGGTACTGGTGGAAACCAGAAAGAAAAGATGTCATTTCAAATATATCAATAGATTTCTATCCTGCAAAAACTGGAGACTAGGAGTTAACTTTGTGGCAGACTGTTCTGAAAAGCAGAAAAAAAGATTAATTATAAATATGGAGACTCAAAATAAGGAAACACCCATAAATACCTTATTTGGATTATTTCATGAGGTGTTTACCAAAAAAAAACCACCAGGGAATATATGTTATTATCTATATTCTGCAAATAGGAAAACTGAGGTCAGATTGATTAAGTCAGATGCCCAAGTTTGGATGATTAGTCATTGGCTTTGGATCCAAACATGTCTGCCTCATGTCAAAGTCAAAATCATTCTCAATTTTCAGATAAGAGTTTTCTTTGCAGAAATGTTTTTTAAAGATTTCTTTGGGCTGAACTATGACTATAAGCCATTGTGTGTCTTTGTAGACATGTGTTTAAAGGTGATAAGATGCAAGTTGCATCTTGTGCCACCTCAGGGTCATGTGACTAGATGAATCACAGCGCCAGGAAGAGGACCAGTCTTCCATCTTCCATCAGGAGCCCAGGACTCCAGGCCTGGGGAGGAACTGGCAGTCAGTTGATACTCGAAGGGAGAAGGAGGAGAGATAGTACAGGCGGAGATTCTGTTATCCCAAGCCGATGGACTATTACTACCCATGGAAAGTTAAGGCTGTCTTGTGCTTTCTATCCTGGATGCAATACCCAAATAAACATCTGTCCAAAGGCCTGCAGGTTATCAAATGTCTTCTTGTCTCTCTAAACAAACAAAATGCTCACAACCATGGCTGACCAGTCCCCAGTCTCTCGCCCATTCCAGTGCCACACTCTCACTTTCAGCTGTCAGCGACATGCTTTTGGCTCTTGTCTTTCCACGTCACTTACCTTTTCTTCAGTTTCTGCTGTTTGTTGCTTCCATTGCTAAAAGTTAGTTCCTTCTGGTGCATTTTCCCATTCTATCTGTTCTCCATTCACCCTGAACCCACATCCTGCCTCATAAAAAAATAAAAGAAAAATAAAAGAAACTGAGAAAGACAAAATTCCCTTCAGTGAATGAGAAACGGAAAAAACTCTGAACACTCACACATTAGTATAATTTTATTTATATCAAATAACTGGCAAAAGTGCTGCTGAAATTGGATTTATTCATGGTGACATCTGAAAGTCTCCTTCCACCTCCATTTCTCCATTACAAAGTCCCAAGCAAAACTTTCCTTTTTCCCCTACAGAAAGGATAAAACTTGGAGAAGAATTATGAAATGATGAGGAGATGACAAATGAAGTCCTGTGCCCAGTGTGAACCCACACCTGCGTGGACGCTGGATTCTGAGAGCACCATTCTCCCCTTCTGCAAGGCCCGATGTTCTCATCTGTGAAACTGGAATCTGGACAGCTACTGAGCAAATATTTATTAAATACCCCATATGTGCCATGCATATTTTAGGTTCTGAGAATAGTGAACAAGACAGGAAAAAATCCCTGCCTTCATAAATACGTATCCTGTGTATATGTTCTCCTGGGATGACAACAGCCACACTGCTTAGCTTATTGTGAGGAATAGATGAGACAGTAATGATAATAGTTTTGGCCTGACTGTCATTACCTTCACCTGCTGATATCATAACCCTGAAAGTGATGCCACTGGGGGTCAGGCTTTTGGCCAGGTGATCCAGTCAGGATCATTTATAGGAACCCAGCTGGCTGCTTTACCCTTCTTCCTACTGAGGACACAGGGAGAAGGTGCCATCTGTGAACCAGGAAACAGATCCTCCCCATATACCAAATATGTCAACGTCCTGAATTTGGACCTTCAGCCTCCAGAACTATGGGAGGTAGTTTCTGTTGTTTATCAGCTCTCTCTCTCTTGTTATAGTAGCCTGTGCATCATATGTCAGGAATGATTTTTAAGCATTGTATTTGGCACATGTTTTATCTCAAGTGTTTTTTATTTTATTTTTTCTGTGCTGTAGTGTCTTCTGGGCCTCTAAACTTGGTCTCAGAATATGGGCTTTAAATGCATGAAATAGAATATATGAGATAAAAGGAAAAACAAAATATACTGAGACAACAGCAAAACAATAAAAAGTGATAATCAAAATAATAAAATGCTCCTTTTTCTACAACAAAAAATAAAATCTAGTGACACTGAATAACATAAATTTGAAAAACTAATGAGCCTGGATATAACTAATTTTTCACATTCAAGTTTACAAGCGTTCACAACCCTTACCACCAGTATGCAGGCCTCAAATCCTCACTTTAACCTAAGGAAGTAGTATTATCATTATTTGCATATTTTATCAAAGAAGAAACTGAGCACATAGAGGTTCATTAATTTGTCCAAAAGCAATAATTTATAGAGCCAACATCCTCACCAATGGCCGAGTCCAGCACAGAACTCCAGAAACTCCTGGGGGAAGATCATGAAGAAACGAAAGCAAGAGTGAAATTGCAGAAGGCTGAGCTCTCTTGTTTTCTCGGGTTGATGCCAGGGGAAATCCCTCTGCCTAACAACTAGCCTACCTCTCATGCCCTGAGTTCTCAGAGCTGGTTCGCCCGGCTCACCTTGGGTACTTCCGGCTCTCAGGGCGGAAACAGCTTGTTCACGTGGCTCACCTGGTGCTCTGTGTTCTTGGGGCGGGCCTTGCTCCAGCCCTGCATATGTGATCAATCTCCAGCTTCAGCCACCCCCACATTACCTCCTTTTCTGTTTTGTAGGTGCAAATGATGGGCTGTCAGTTGAAGTTGAAGGAGACATGTTTGGAGGACTCTGTAGAAGACTTTCTTTCTTATGGTTATACTTTTTGCTGGATGTTCAAGACCAAGTTAAAGTGAGGCCTGTATTAATTAAAATTCATTTTTTGTTATCACCCAAGGTCAGTTAGTCTCCTCAGGATCTACCTGGGAACCATGCATAGCACCACTCAGTTCTGTCAGTGTCAGCCATCTGGATGAGTTAGATGGGCCATTGCTTGATCAAGTTGCTTCCTGTGAAAGCTTGGAAGACTTTTCTCTCCTGGTGATGCTCCATAGGCACACTTCACACCTTTGATTTCCTTCCTCTGTGATCCCACACTCTCCTTAGTCAGGAGTTTATATAACTTACCAGAGTTATAAGGTGTCTCTGAAAATGTTCTCTCAGAGGGCCAGGGCCAAAATATTGGCTGTCCTACTGGCCTATCTATCTTTCTAGTTTTTGGTCTCTAAACTTCTGTGGTTGAACATCCAGAAGAGAAGGTTAGTGGCATTACCTTGTGATGGGAGCAGTGAGCTTACTATTATAATTTTATCTGAATATTAAGCTCCTTGAGATATAAAGTAGAACTGCTATTCCTGATTAACCATGGATGTCCTAATAGTTGAATCCCTACAGAATGTTAACAGACAAGTTATATAATTTTACACAGAAAATTTAAAATCAAAAACCATACTTACCATTGTAGCATGACAATCATGGTGACATTTTAAAATTCCATTTTGACATAGTTTAATCTTTTTAATCAGTCATCTCTATCTAATACACAAGAAACTTTTACCTAATTTGTTGTCCTTTAATGTGATGTCATTGGGGTGAGTGACATTATCTGGACTGCTTAACATCCAGGCATCTCTCAGTATCATGACGCATACATAGCACATACATCACTTAAGTTTTTATTATTATTACAGACTAGTGATCTCATGTTGGCTTGACATGAACCTCCTACCACAAACAATTGGAGCCCAAAAGAAAGGCCAATGTCTGAATCTGAAAGAAAAATTCCGTCACCATAAACAATCTCTGTTTTACATTTCAGAAGAACTGTATATCTGAAGGCATGAATCCATTTTGTACATCATGAGATTAATAACAATCAATTGTCACTGTCATATGAAAACTTTTATTTCTCAATTTAGTTTTATACCAGAGCATCTTTAAATCAGAAAACCGTGTTGACTAGAAAACTTAGTCTTTTGATGATGACCAGTGTACACATGGCACAACAATATGTTTTTTGAGCCACATACTTTATAGTGTCTTCCCTAAGGCTATAAAGATTATTGGGCTTCATATTAATGAACAAAGGCTGAGATACAACTTTTCCCAGGAAGCTGCTCCTTTATTCACCAAAGGGAGCCCTGACTACTAATTCCCCAAGCCTGAAGGGGCCCCATTTAGTTACTTTAACAAATTTCTGATGACCTATGAGAAAACCAATTTTGAGATCATTTTAATCAGTTGAAAACTCAGGTGAAAGTATGTTTTTTAAATCTTTAAGAAAAATCATAAACAAAAGGATCCAAAAGTGCAAAAGAAAAAGGGAGCAAAAAAATTGTTGAGCTCAAATAAAAAATAACTGCTTACAGAATGGACAGACAAACAGATCCACAGGCAGCATGACAAATAGACAAACAGATCACAAACAATCTGACCAACAGACAAACAAACACACAGACAATCTGAAAATCAGAGTGCACTCAAGTATATTCTTGGCCAAATTGAATTATAATAACCTTTTATAGTTTTAGAAGTTTGTAATTATAAATAGACTAATCAGAATTTTTCGTCAGTTATCAGAGATATAATAAAAATCTGAAAGGAACAAAATTTTTATCTATAATTAATTTTTTGTATTTTGTTTTGTCTTGAGAATACTGATAACTTTCATGTCCCTTTCTTTCACATGGCTTTTCAACTCAGTTATCTCCATGCACTTCTCACACCTTCGATTCCCATTTTGGTTATCATCTCCTGGGTACTTGGGTCAGTTTCTTTAACTGGCCCCACGTTGGGTCTAGCCCCATCTTTCACTATCCACTGTGGTGCAGTCTCCAAGGCATCACTGCCACAGGACCGAGCATCAGCTCCTTGAAAGGTGGAACCAGCTCCTTCTCCGGGTCTGGGTCTGTGGTACAGCAGGACAACACACTGTGGCATCCAGACAAGCCATTCAGCATTCTCAGGAAAGACACGAGCATACCCTTGACCCTAGATGCGTACTGGGCTGGGTCCCTCCCATTGTCCAGCATGAAGATCTTTTCCAAACACCCTTTCTAGCTTCATTTCCTTTACCTGATTGAATTGTCTTTCTGCTGCTATAGTCCAAGCCCTAGTAGGATTTTAAAAGTTAATAGTATATACTACCAAGTGAAGTCTATTATGTGGTATGAATCTTTTTTTTTTTAGGTAAGGATTCCCCTTTTTGTTTTTGTAATTGAATTTTGGTGATACAATGAGCACATTTAACAATTTCTAGACCTTGAGGGTCATAAGCAATTCCTGTGGTAAGGGAAATGTAAAACATTTTACAAAATGTTTGGAAAGCAGTACTCATATAGGCTGGGCTATTGTTAGTCTTAATTAAGTCCCTGTGGGCAACCTTGGGCCACAAGAGGTGGGCACTTTGGGCTCTAGCCCCATCAGCATCTGGTAATTGGCAGACAGTAGGGTCTCATGGCCCACCAGGGAGGGGTAGCCATCCCAGGAAAATCAGGTCAAGGTGTCACTGTCTTACTATTATCCTGCCCATCTGCTCCCACACCCAGCAGCCCAAGAGGTTTCAGTCACCCAGCATGGCATGACTGCAATGGCACAGGTGGGCCAGTAGTTTAAAGGCTCTGAGATCCCTGGCTGAGTTTGTGCTGTGGGCAGATGGGGCCAGCAAACTTTTACCCCTCTGCCCACACATCAGAACCCACAGTGGCACATAGACACCAACTCGGTAGTGTGGGGGCCCCTGCAAACTACCCATGGCACTGAGTCTGACCCACCATACTGAGCCAGGCTGGGCTGTGCCACCTCAGAGAAGCTGTCCATGCCATAGCACCCCCACTGTTTGATGGCGCTGGGACAGACCCCAGTGGAAGTTTCCCAGAATAAGGCTGGCCTTGCACATCACTTTTGGATTTGCATTCATTCGCCCAATGATGTCCTTGTCTACACTTTGGACAGTTACTAGAAGGTTTTTCTGCAGGGACAGATAATGACTATGCTGCCCTTACAGGTGCAACAGAGCAATTTCAGGCAAAATGTTCCTTGCATCCACCACTGAAATAAATAACCATGTTTTTTCCTTTTTCTCTAGACTGTGAATGAATAACCCAAGGATAATTGTTGTCAAGGCAGCCCCTTGAACATGAGGGGACAATGTCTATATAAATTTCAATCATCTCAGACAGTGTAGGTTCCTTTGTAACAATTACTTGGATTTTTAAAGGTCAATTGTCAAACAATTAACTTTCTCCTGCTCCAGACTTAATTTTACAGACACTTGTCTTTTTTTTTTTTAATTGGTACCAGGGATCAAACTCACGACCGCTCGCAAGTGCTTGCAAGGCAGGCACTTATGCCGCTGAGCTAAATCCCTAGCCCCTCCAGACTCAATTTTAAAATAGTGCTCTGAGTCAAATCCTGTGTGATCATCTCAACAAGTGTGTGATCATTGAGATACTCCCTAATCCAAATCCACAGAGCAAGGTAAAAGAGAATAAAACAAGCATATAAATAATGGCTGTTATATTTATCCATGTTTTACACCTGATGCTGGATCAGTATTGATGATATCAGTGGGATTAATATTGATGATACTAATATACCTCTGGATGGTGTCGATGGCACCGATGTTGGTGATATTGATATACCTCTCCCCCTTTTGTGTGCAAAGCTCCAGGTGCTGTCTCACCTGCTCTGTGATGAGTTTCCTTGTACCCCAGGTCCCCATTTCAGGCACCAGTATGCTGCCATCCAGCATAGCTCTCAAGAGACTCATGATCCTCTCTCTGGAGGAGGATTGTGAAGAAATGAAGAATGAAGGTAAGAGTGAAAATTCAGAAAGCTGAGGTCAGGCAGAGCTCTCAGGAGAGAAAAGAACCACCTGACCATTGCAGGGCATTTATTTGTATACCCAGCAGGTCGGTGTCAGGTGAAGCCCCTCTGCCTAACAAGCTCAGCTTGTCTCTCGTGCACCACGTTCCAGGGCTGGTCAGCCTGGCTTGCCTCAGGCATTCCTGCTCTTAGGACTGAAACAGCTTTTTCACATAGCTCACCTCGGGCGCCGATGTTCTCAGGGCTGGCCTTGCTCCAGCCCCACATGTGTGATTTATCTCCAGCCTCAGCTGCAATCCACAACCAATAGTCTGACTTCAAAGCCTATGTTCTTAACCACTTTATAGCATAAGGTTTAGCATCAAACTTGCCTCATGGTTAGGTCCATAACATGAGCTAGTCGTTGAAAGAAGGATTATAATAACTATAGAGGCATGAGTAGTAGAAGAAATCTAGGGAATGAGGAATGATTTCCCTTAACATTATAGCATTAAAGGGAAAGCTCTGGCCCATGGTGATGAAGTCACTGTACAGGACACACAGCAAAGCCAATCCCGCTAAGTCACTGCTTGCTATAAACGATGGCCATTCTGGAACTTAACACCAAGGCGTGTCGGGGGATGTGATAATGTGCAGAAATGCGCGAGTCTGTGAAAATCTCACATTTTTACTTCTATAATCCCATATTAATTATTGGGGTTTTTCTGCCCATCTAGTAGGCACTGTCACCCAAGACCTTCAGGACATAAATCAGCACAGCAGAATAAAGACCACTGTTCACCTTGCAGAGCAGGGCTGCTCCAAATGAATGCGGCTCTGTTTCTCCTCACTGTCACTTGTTCCTGTGAGCAGGCAGAGGTGCTGGTGTGGTGTCGCTCCTTCAGGCACCCTATAAATATCAACTGAATTGAAATGTGCTGATAGAGTAAAGAAATGCTTCTCTAAGGAGTGACAGTCAACACTTAGGGCTCAGTATTAAAAGAAAAAAACTAACAAAGGAGTCCAGATGATTAGAAAGGCTTTCCTGGCAGCAGCAGGCTGAAACTAATGTGGCCTGGTCCAATAATTTATCATCTCTCCCGAGTCAGCCTTGTGAAAGTACTTCTTGAATTGCCTACCCACAGCATAGTCTGACTGTGATAAGTCATGCAGTGCCTTACCAGTCACCCGGCCCATTGCCCCCAGTAACAGAACAGAAATGTGGCAGGAGGCATCATGCCACTCAGTCAGGGAAAATGACAACAGGCTCACCAAATTTTGGGGAACCCCAGGCTTTATTTGCTGGGCTGACATTCCGTTAGGTCTCCTAGGGGAGAAATAGCTGCAGTATTTAGATGCAGAAGGGAGTTGAAGAACTAATGCTGCTAAGTCCAGGATTCTAGCTCTGAGGATCAGCAGAACTAACTGCCGAAGAAGGATATGGTGAGGTCAGAGATGCCTGCAAACTGGACGCATTCCTCCCCAGGTCACCACCCTTTACTTGGGAAAGAGCCCTGTGACCAGTTGCCCCGAAAAGTACCAGTGTGAACCTTCACAGGGAAACCAGATGGCTATAAGCCGGGAGTTAAAATAGCTCATCATGCAACATAGCCCGGACTGGGCAGCCTTAAGGCTCTCAGGTTTTGATTTCAACTTGCCAAGGAGTTAAAAAAAAAAAAAGCTTTTAACTAAACTGTGGGAAGCTACTTTGGAAAGAGAGGTTAAAAGTGTATATAGTCTACCTTCTACCTGCCCTTTTCTAACTCACTTCATTACTAGCATTGAAAGAATGAAAACAATTTGCCCTTGAAAAACATTTTTTTTTTTTTTTGGTTTGACCATTACAAGAAAAACTGGCACAACAGCATAGTCTTCAAAGGAATGTCTCTGAGTGGGGTGTAGTTCAGTGGTAGAAAGCTTGCCTAACTTGAACAAAGCCCAGCATGGCAAAAAACAAACAAACAACCCAGCTTCTTCCATTTATGGAGTAGTAAGAATAGTTGAATAATGAGAGACATGAAAACCTGCGAGCTTTTCTTTATTTTTAAAAAACTTCATTAATACATGTTTGTGGTACATGCTGATTACACCCATGATGGGAAGGTGGTACATGTACAGAGCACATCTTAACCCTTTTTACTTCCTCTTTTTCTCCCCTTTCTATGCAGTCCCTCCTTAAAGCCCTAAATTTATAGATTTATATGAGCCTTGATTTATTCATTTCATTACTTATTTCACAGCAGTTGTTTAATCTATCTCCCTTCATTCCAGTGAAGCTTCTATTTTTATCCATTGGAATGAATCATGGTCAAACCATTTAGGGACATGTTTAGAACATGAATTTTCAAGTCAAGAGCAAATTGAAATTTAGATTCCCAAACCAGAGCCTTGAAGCAGAGCACACTAGCCACCATTGTGCTCTGACAATCTGTTTGTGTGTGTGCACTGACTGTATCCTACAGAATAGAGGTGACTGGAAGAATTCCATGGGTGAAAAAATAGCTTGGATAATAACTCCTTACAAGATAAGAAGAAACAAGTGGCATTTAACATGGGATTTCCCCACTGCCTGACTGGTGAACAAGAAAATGCTTTTGTATCTTTCAGCTGTTGAAATTGAAGCAAACTTCTAGCTGCCTCCAATCAGCAAAGATGTTTATGTTCCCATGTACACTGTTGAGCTGTCCAGGGAACCATGAATGCTTTTCCTATTTGCCTCAAACCTTCAGTTCTTCATTAATATAACAGAATCTTAGTGCCTACTTAATAAAAATCTCAGCCCTGTTGGATTTAATTTTGAATTTTTTTAGAGATAAAATCTATTCAAAACCTTTACTAGCTTGCAAAGGTTCTGTGTTCAAATTCACATTTGAAAAAATAAAGAATAATTCCTCTTTAATGTCTAAAACTATCTTTTATAGTTCTTAAGTGACTCCCTTGAAACTGAATTTTTTTACTCCAGCAGTCTCACTTTCTCAGTGTATCAAGTTTTAACTATGAAAAGATGGGCTGGAAAGGTAGCTCAGTGGCAGGGCAGTTGCCTAGCATGTCCACATTTGATCTCCCAGACCACAAAATAAATGTTAAGATGCCCAGAGACTGCCAAGCAGCCAGCGGGACCCAGATTCCAACCTCAGGCCCTGACCACACACTCTGGCAGAATCCCAGCACACGAAAAAAACTTGGAATTTAGCTCCCAGGTGGCAAACCTTGGACTACAGCAGATTAACTGTGCCAGTGTGGTGAGTATACCCCTAAAATAGAGGTGTACAGTGGGTAAATAGGGCCAGTAGTAAAGCCCCCTCCAACTATCTGTGAGACCTTGGTCAGTCTGAAAAGAGTGTAGGTGACTCCCTCTTACACACAGAAAACATCAGGCAGAGTGAAAATGGCAAAACAAATAAAAGCAAAATGCAGTCTCAAACATCTAGTCCACCAGAAGCACGTGCAGG
>PVLA01007966.1:0-56366 GCA_004027455.1 Hydrochoerus hydrochaeris | reverse complement strand
GACAGCAAGCAAAATAAAAAAACTACTCCATGAGTCTATAAAGGAAATCAAATTAGAAGTATTCTCCCACATAAAGACAGAAATAACAACCTTAGTAAAGAAGTTGCTGAGCGCAGCTAAAGAAGAAATCAAGAAAAAAGTACAGGAGCATGGGAAACTGATTGAAACCTTGAATGAACAATATAGAAAACATGCAGAATTCATGAAAAAAACTGAAAGAGATATCAACAAACAAAAAATTCTATTCAAAGCTTGAAAAACCACTTAAATGAAGCTGAGGATAGGATTTCGGACCTTGAGGACAGGATCACAATTAGTGATTGTGAAAGGATAGAACTTTTAAAAATAACAAAGCAGCATGAAGTGACAATTCAGCAGCTGCAAGATGATGCCAAAAGCAACAATATAAGATTAATAGGTATTAGTGAAGATGCAGGAGTCAATTCAAATGACATAGCCAAAATATTCACAGAAGTAATAGAAGAAAATTTCCCAAACATGGGGAAAGAATCTGATATGCAGATAAGTGAGGCATATAGAAGGCCAAACAGTCACAGTCAACATAAATCCACACCCAGACACATAATAATTAAGATCTCAGACATGCAGCATAAAAATAGAATGCTAAAAGCTGTTAGAGAAAAGACACAACTCACCTACCAAGGAAAGCCCATTAGAATCACAGCAGACTTTTCAATACAAACCCTCAAGTCAAGAAGAGCTTGGAGTGAGGTATTTCAAGCCCTGAAAGAAAACAACTTTCAACCCAGACTAATATACCCAGAAAAAATTTCATTCAAATTTAATGGAGAAACAAGACATTTCCATGACAAAGAACAACTGAAGAAATTCATGTCCACCAAACCAACCCTAGAAAGAGTACTGAAAGACATACTACACAGAGATAAAAATGACCGCAATCCCCAAAACAAGAGAAAGAAACCACCAGGTAGGATAAGCAATTAAATAAGGGGAAAAGCAGAAAGTGAACAACTGGAACATAACATGGCAAAGTTAAGCCAGTACATATGAGTGATATACATAAATGTAAATGGCCTCAATTCACCTATAAAAAGAAATAGACTGATAGAATGGATCAAAAAAACATGGTCCCACAATATGCTGTATACAAGAAACACATCTGACCCAAAAGGAAATTCACAGATTAAAAGTAAAAGGATGGAAAACAGTATTCCATGCAACAGGAATCCAGAAAAAAGCAGGGGTAACTATTCTAATTGCAGACAATGTGAACTTCAAACCTAAAATGATTAAAAGAGGTAAAAAAGGTCACTACATACTCATTAGTGGAAAAACTCAAGAGGAAGAACTAACAATTATAAATATATATATGCACCAAACACAGAAGCAACCAACTATGTAAAATAGACACTAATGGATATGAAAAACCAAATACACAAGAACACAATTATAACAGGGGATCTTAACAGCCCATTGTCACAAAGAGATAGATCAACTAGACAAAAAGTCAGCAAAAAAATAACAGAACTGAATCATACCTGTGAGCAACTGGACTTAGTAGATGTTTACAGAGTGTTCCACCCAACCACATCAGAATACACATTCTTCTCAGCAGCACTTGGGACATTCTCCAAAATAGACCATATATTATCCCATAAAATATTCTTAAGTAAATGCAAAGGTATAGAAATCATCCCATGCATAATATCTGACCATAGCACACTGAAATTGGAAATTAATGGCAAAAGAAATTGCAAAACCTGCATAAATACATGGAAATTAAATAACAACCTTTTGAACAACCAGTGGGCTACAGATGAAATTAAAGAAGAGTTAAAGCAATACCTACAATTCAATGAAAACACAGAAACAACATACTGTATTCTATGGGATGCAATGAAAGCAGTCTTAAGAGGGAAATATATAGCAATAAATTGTCATATCAAGAAAACAGAACAAGCACAAATAACCTAATGCTCCATCTCAAACTCCTAGAAAAAGAAGAGCAAGCTAAACCCAAAGCTCATAGAAGAGAGGACATTGTAAAGATTAGAGCAGAAATCAATTCAATTGAAACTTAAAAAAAATACAAAGAATTAAAGCATCAAAAAGCTGGTTTTTTGAGAGAATAAACAAAATTGACAAACCCTTAGCTAACCTTATCAAGAGAAAGAACAAAAAAAACCCAAATTCATGCAATAAGAACTGAAAAAGGGGAAATTACTACAGATCCTATGGAAATTCAAAAGATCATGAATACCTACTTTGAAAATCTCTACTCACATAGAAGGGAAAACACAGAGGAAATGGACAGATTTCTAGAAACATATGAACTACCAAAGCTCAACCAAGAAGATATAGCAATTTTGAATAACCCAATATCAGCTATTGAAACTGAAAATGTAATTAAAAACTTACCAACAAAGAAAAACCCAGGTCCTGATGGATTCACAGCTGAATTCTACAAGAAATGTAGAGAAGATTTGATGACAATATTCCTTAAACTCTTCAAAGAAATTGAGAAGAAAGCAATCCTCCCTAAATCATTCCTGGAGGCAAGTATTACTCTGATACCAAAACCAGAGAAAGATCCAACCAAAAAGGAGAACTATAGGCCAATCTCACTAATGAACATTGATGCAAAGATTCTCAATAAAATACTGGCAAATAATATGCAGCAAATCATCAAGAAGATTATACATCATGACCAAATGGGGTTCATTCCAGGAATGCAAGGATGGTTTAACATATGCAAATCAATAAATGTAATATACCACATCAACAGAGCCAAAAACAAAAACCACATGGTCATCTCAATAGATGCAGAAAAAGCTTTCAACAAAGTCCAACACATGTTCATGATAAAAACCCTTCAGAAACTCTGAATACACGGTGTCTACTTCAACCTTATAAAGGCCATCTATGACAAACCAACAGCCAACATTATACTAAATGGACAAAAACTGAAAGCTTCCACTTTAAAATCAGGAACAAGACAAGGATGTCCACTCTCACCACTCCTTTTCAATATAGTTCTGGAAACACTAGCCAGGGCAATCAGATAAGAGAGAGAAATAAAAGGAATAAAGATAGGAAAGAAAGAAGTTAAATTATCACTATTTGCAGATGACATGATACTCTATATAGAAGATCCAAAAAACTCCATTAAAAGACTACTAGAGGTAATAAATTCAGCAGTGTAACTGGATACAAAGTCAATGCTCAAAAATCAATAGCATTCCTGTACACAAACAAAACACTCATTGAGAGAGAAATTATGGAAATATTGCCCTTTACAGTAACATCTAAAAAAATGAAATACTTAGGAATCAACCTAACTTAAAATGTAAAAGACCTATATGCTGAAAATTATACTACACTGAAAAAGGAGATTGAAGAAGATATTAGAAAATGGAAGGATATTCCTTGCTCTTGGCTAGTAAGAACCAACATTGTGAAAATGGCCATACTCCCCAAACTGTTATACAGATTTAATGCAATCCCAATCAAAATACCATTGACATACCTCACAGATCTAGAGAAAACACTCCTAAAATTCTTTTGAAAACAGAAGAAACCTAGAATAGCAAAGACAATTCTGGGCAACAAAGGCAAGGCAGGAGGCATCTCAATTCCTGACTTGAATCTATACTACAAAGCCACAGTGATAAAATCAGCATGGTACTGGCAAAGAAATAGACCTGAGGATCAATGGAACAGATTAGAAGATGCAAGCACAATTACAAACTCATCCACCTGATATTTGACAAAGGGGTTAAATATGTTCGCTGGAAGGACAGCCTCTTTAATAAATGGTGTTGGAAAAATTGGCTCTCCACACGCTGAAGACTGAAACGAGATCCATGCATATCACCATGCACAAAACTAAAATCTAAATGGATCAAAGACCTCAATATTAAAACAGAAACACTAAATCTACTGGGAGACAAACTAGGTAGAAGTCTTGGAGACATAGGGGTAGACAGAGAATTTAAGAACAAAACACAAACTGCATGGGAAACATGTCAAAGAATCAACAACTGGGATCTCATATTATTGAAAAGTTTTTGCACTTCAAAGGAAATCACTGACAGAGTGAAAATCAAACCCAGAGATTGGGAAAGAATTTTAGCCAGCAACCCCTCAAAGAACTTATATCCAGAATATATAAAGAACTGAAAAACATCAAGCTTCCCAAATTCAGAGACCCTCTCCAAAAATGGGCATCTGAAATGAACACATAGTTCTCAGAGAAAGATACACAAATGGCAAATAAATACATGAAGAAATGTTCACCATCACTGGTCATTCGAGAAATGCAAATTAAAACAACATTGAGATTTCACCTCACTCTGGAAAGAATAGCTGCCATCAAGAAATCAACTGATAACAAATGTTGGCGAGGCTGCAGGGAAAAAGGAACACTGCTCCACTGTTGGTGGGAATGTAGACTGGTGAAACCACTATGGAAATCCATACAGAGAATTCTCAGAAGACTAGAATTGGAAGTTCCATTCAATCCAGCTATTCCCCTCCTGAGTATTTTCCCAGAAGAACTGACAAGCTCATATCACAGTGATATATGTACACCCATGTTCATAGCAGCATAATTTTTAATAGCTAAATCTTGGAAACAACCAAGATGCCCATCAACTGCAGAGTGGATGAAAAAGATGTGGTATATTTACACAATGGAATATTACTCAGCTATAAAAAGGATGATCTTGAGGCCTTCATAGGTAAATGGAGACAACTTGAGACTATCCTCACTAGTGAAATAAATAAGAATCATATTTATAAATATCACATTGTGTCTCTAGTGTAAAAAGTGATAAGAACTATTAGAGTAATAAAACCCAAAATGTGTAATTGCTATTGTAAAAAAGAGAGGAAAAGAAAGGGCTCTAAGAGATATAACTGCATGTATGTTTGAGTGTGTGAAATAGATGACCATATTGCTGAATCTTTGTTGGATCTTTGAGTAGAACTGTTTGCAGTCTCACTGTTTGAATGTCTACTATATATCCATTAATTTTGTAACTTGAACAACTACATCCAAGATAAAAATATGTAATTTATCAACTAGTGATTTCTTAATGTTTTTTCTTTTTTTCTTTTAGAATTCTGTATTGTTGCTATCCTTTTTTCTTTTGCTTGTTTTTCTCTTTAATTTTTTTCAAAAATAAATAAATGTTTAAAAATGAACACACCAGTAGGGCATGGTGGCACACATCCAAAATCCCACCACTTGGGAGGCTGAAGCAGGAGAATCACTGAGAGTTTAAGGCCAGCCTGGGCTACACAGTGAACTCAAGTCCAGTCTGAACTACACAGGAAGACCTTATCTCAAAATAAATATATAAACAAACATGCAAGGATGAGAATTATAAACTCTACCATGAAAATAAAAAACATAGTAGAAGTTAAATTGATAAACCTTAACTAAGGTTCATGCATAAAATCTGATAGCATTCAGAGTCTCCAACCACCCACTCTGGTTGTCAGGAGTTTTGTCATAGTTAACTAGTACTTTTATTTTAACTAGCAACCAATTTTTTTTATTAAAGTCGATTTCCAGTGCCTAGTACCACATAAAGTGTCACCATGAAGTTCAATGCATTTGTGACCTCAAATTGCGGCAAAACCCCCCAAAAGCTGCTTCAGTGACTCTTCACATGTGCACAGGAAGCTCCTATGTCCCCACTTTCCAAGGACCTGCAGGAGGAGAGCATTTGTTTGGTGCCCATCTGTGCAACAGCAAGGGCCAGGTGGCTGACGGACACCCAAAGGTCACCAAGTCCACATGTGTGGAAGTAACACATCAAGCACAGTGCATAGGTATAACTGAAGCCAAGACACAGGTGTCTACCTGGCCATTCCTGAGCAAGGAAGTGATTACCAAGAGAGAACTGGACAGAAAAACCAGAAAACTTCTTGACTGCAAAGCCAAGTCACCACAGTTGGAAAGAGAAAACAAACATGAGGGAGAACTTCCTAAGAAACACAGACACACACGTGACCAACTGTGCAATCACATTCAACTGTAGATTTACACTTTCACAATATCCTTGGACATCTCATCGCCACCCGTTTTGTTATTCATGTGCGCCTCTGAAAATCCATATTCACAATTTTAATTAATATTTTATGAATAAAAATAAATGTTTCCTAGTTGCAACAACAAAAATGTTGATTTCCATTCAAAATGAGGTCTTTATTTCTGTTTTTGTTTCAAACTGAAAAGATTTACATATTTTTTCCTATGTTAGAAAGGTTATACATTGAAATTATATTGACAGAGATTTTCTTCTAATATTTTGTGTTTATTTTTACAGCATTTACATATTTTATGCAGATGGACTATTTTTTGGTATAAAGAATAAAGTATAAAAAGTTCCATATGCTACTAAGAAGAATGTGTATTCTGTTGTAGTCGGGTAGAATACACTGTAGCTAACTATCAAGTCTATTTCTTCAAAGGTATGGTTCAGTTCTGATATTTCTTTGTTGATATTTTGTTTAGTTGATCCATCTCTTTGTGAAAGTGGGATACTGAGGTCGCTCACTATGATTGTGTTGGTGTTTATTTGATCTTTTATGTCCAGTTGTATTCGTTTAATGAAGTTAGATGCTCCAGTATTTGGTGCATATATATTTACAGTGTTATCATTTCCTGTGGGATCATTCCTCTAACTAGTATGTAGTGCCTTTCTTTTTAGATAAGATGAGTTTCCCAAATTCAAGAGACTGCTGGATTGTTTTTTGATCTGGTCTGCCAATCTGTGTCTTTAATTGGGAAATTGGGGCCAGTAACTTTGAGAAGTATTACTGAAAGGACTTTTTTTTTTTCTTTTGATGACTCCTTTGTTTTTCTCTCTTTGTTTCTTTTTTTAAGAGGGTTATCTAGCTGGCCCTGAATCAAGGCTGGCAGCTTCCTGATGCTGTTGGTTTCAAGCAGGAGCCTAAAGAGATGTCTTTCTATGGTCTGTTGGCCATTTCAAAACTTGGGCAGTGAAATGGTCAATTCACTAGAAAGTAACATCTTGCTACTACTGCTACTACTACTACTACTACTACTAAAAAATTAACTTTCAGCCAGGTGTGGTGGCACAGGCCTGTGGCCCCAGCACTGGGAGGCTAAGGCAGGAGGATCGCTGTGTGTTTGAGGCCAGCCTGGGCTACATAGTGAGACTTTGTCTCAGAAAACAAACAAATCAACTCCCTTCCCTGGTGAGCGGCTGCCACAGCCCAGGGCAGGAGCCACTGGCGTCTCCTGAGACCCACATCATGCTGGGACCTGGGGCGCCAGGAAACCAAGCAACCACTCCCCTCCCTGTTTTGTTTAATTTCAACATACATGAAAGTATGGACAGTTTTATACTATGTTGTTTTGGATGAATTCTCTGTGTGCAAAGATATGGACAACTATTTGGAAGAAAACAAGAGACAATATGATAGATAATGAAGATCTCTGGTTGTCTAGCTTTGAAATTTTATCTCTTACATTGCTTTCTTATGTCTTGTTTTGTTCTGTTTTGTTGTGTTTTTACCCCCTTTAAAATAAAAATAAAAAAATAAAAAAGAAGGTTACCTATTTACCTTGCTTGATAAATTTATTACATCTTACTTTTTGGTTTGTTGCCTTCATTGTTTCCGTCTAGGACATTCTTGAGTATTTTCTGAAGAACTGGTTTAATGTTTTTAAAGTGTTCTTAACTTTTTTTTTTCCCCCATGGAATAGCCTTATTTCTCTATTTTGAAAGAAAGTTTTGCTGGGTATGTTAATCTAGGTTGGAATTTGTTTGTTTTTGGTACTTCCTTCCAGGCTACCCTGGCCTTTAAACTTTGAGTTAAAAAATTGAGTAATCCTAATGGGTTTGCCTATGTATGTGATTTTTTTTTGTTTCATTTTTCTCAAAGTTTGAGTTGAAAAATCAACTGTAATCCTAATGGGTTTGCCGTTGTATGTGATTTTTTTGTTTGTTTTTCTCTGATAGCTCTTAAGAATTTTTGTTGTATGTCTGGAATTTTGATGAAGATGTACTGTGGAGAGCTTCTTTCCTCATTGTAGTTGGTTTGTGTTCTGTGAACTTTGCTTCCCTGTATTTTCAGCTCTTTCCCCATGCTTGGAAACTTATGATTTCTGTAAACAATTTTTTACTCCACATGCACTGTCTCATAATTTTTCCATAACTCCAGTTAATCTTCCGATGGTCTTTTGAGTGTTGCCTAATGGCTGTTGGATAATTTTTTTTTCTTGTTTGCTTATGGTTTTTAAGGCTTCTTTGAATACTTCATCATAATTTGTCATCTTGTCCTCAGTACATGGAACTTTCTCCAAAATAGACCAAATACTAGTTCACAAAGCCTGGTTAAACACATAAAAAGAATCAAAGTCACCCCATGCTTACTGTCAGGCCATTATGCATTGAAACTAGAAATTAATCACACAAGAAACCACAGAAAATCTACAAACACCTGGAAACTTCATAAGATGCTGTTGAACACCCAGTGGATCACAAAAACAATCAAAGAAGAATTAGAATGATGGTCATTATAACACACCAGAACATAGGGGACATAATGAAAGCAGCTCTAAGAGGGAAACTTATCACAAACAATACTTACATTAGAAAAATAGAGTAAGCTCAAATGATAAAACAATGAACCTCAAGACACTCAAAGCACAGCAATCCAGACCCAAACTAAATTTAAGGAGGAAGAACATAAAGATCAGAATGGAAGCTAATGAAATGAGACTAAAAAATATACAAAGGACAAAAAAAAGAATCAAAGAGCTGGTGCAAGATCTTTACAACAAAAACCATAAACTCCGGAATAGGAGATTGAAGAGAACCTTGGCAAACGGAAAGATGGCCCCTGTTCCTGGATTGGCAGAACCAATACAGTCAAATGTTCATTCTTCCAAAACTGATATACAGATTTAATATGATCCCAATAAAAACACCTACAGCATTCCTCACAGAACTAGAGAAAATAATCCAAAAATTCACATGGAACCAAAAGCAACCCAGAATATCAAAGCAACCTCAGGGAACAAGAGCAAAGCAGAAGGCATCGCAATACCTGGCTTCATCTTATATTACAAACCTACTGTGATAAAAATGGTGTAGTTACAAAAGCAGACATACGGGTCAGTGGAACAGAGGAGAAGATTCAGAAGCAACCCCAGACACATTCAACTATTTGGTCTTTGACAAAGGGGACCAAAAACATGTTGAAAAAAGAAAGCCTTTTTAGAAAATGGTGCTGGGGAAACCGGCCTTTCATATACAGAAGATTGAAACTGCACCTGTATCTCTCACCATGTACTAAACTAAACACCATGTACTAAACTAAAATCAAAATGAATCAAAGATCTAAATATTAAAAGAGAAAAATAAACTACTGGAAAATAAAACAGGAAAAACTCTGGAAGTCTTAGGCAAGGACTTTCTGAACAGAACTTCAATTGCACAAGAAATAACAGAAATCCCAAAAATGGGATTATATCAAATTAAGAAGCTTCTGCTTAGCAAAGGAAACAAGCAACAGAGTGAAGAGACATCCTAAACAATGGGAACAAAAGTACCAGCTACTCCTCAGGCAGAGGGCTAATATCTAGAATATAAAGAACTCTCCCTACCGAATTAGACCATCCAAAATAAAAGACCCAATCAAGAAACGGGGAACTGAAATTACTAGACACTTCTCAGAAGTACAAATGGCCAATAAACATAGGAAAAAATTTTCACTCTGGCCATCACAGAAACATAAATTAAACAGCACTGAGATTTCGTCATACACCAGAATGGTAATTGTCAAGCAATCAAATGATAATAAATGCTGGGGTGGTTGCGGTGTAAAAGGAACGACTCTATATGGTGGGTAGGAATGTAAAGTAGCACAATCACTATGGAAATCATTATGAAGATTTCTCCTTAAAATCTAAAAATAGAAATTCCATTTGACCCAGCTATTGCTCTGCAAAGTATCTTCCCATATTACAGTAATGCATGCATATCAATGTTATAGCAGCACAATTCATTTTTGTCACCTTCCTCTTTAATCCATTTACTGATGTGCTGATCCATCCTAGACTAGCTGAGACTATATATCTGAGAAGTAATAGTGTTAAAAGACTGACAGATGGGGCAAAAGTGCAGAAGGCAAGTTTTTCCCTCTTTTTTATTGTTAATGTCACAGTTTTTGAGTTCCTGGTGCCGTTCGAAAATTCTAGTAAAGACAAATCCCACTCAAATGAAACCCAAGTCAAATCCTGTACACTAATGATAGTTTAAGTGGCTCACAGGCTTCAAAACAAAAAAGCGTCCATTGAAAATCATTAGAGTTCTCTAGAAAGAAATATGAACATTTACTAGAGGAGCCACCCAGGATATCATCTAAAATCATTCCAGTTAGCTTGGCATTGATGCTTTGCCAAGGGCTGTTACTTGTTTCAGTGACAGAATAAGGTGACACTTTTAATAATCTGCAATTGAATTGTTCTCATACTCATTTGTGTTTGGCTGCTGGGAGCCTGAAGGCTGATAGCCCTTCTCAGCCTTGTCATATACAACGTTTTTACCAACCAACTTGACAGAGTTTCCACCAGCCTTTTTAGAGAGCAAGGTTGTCTTGCCAAGATCAGTCGATCTTCCTTCTGTCTCAAGGCAGACTTGAAGAAAGACAGCCGCCTGTCCTCAGGTTTGCTATCTCTCTTCAGACCAGCCCGCACACTCGTGCTGGGGGAGCACAGACTGGCCACGGAAGAGCTCAGACTGGCCACAGAAGCGCTCTGGACATGCTTGCCATCGCCTCTCCCCTCCTCCACTCTGGCCTGGCCCACCCGAGGAGAGCTTGGTTTAGAAGTGAGGTGACGCTAGCTCTGTCAGAACCCAGGCTTTGTCTGGAGCCCTCTCCTCTACTCAAGGTCTGATCTGAAGTCCTGCTCTTCCCAGGAGGGAAGGGGTCCTTGGTAGCAGGGCCCGAGGCTTACTTGGCTGATGTAGAGGAAACGGTGTAAGTGAGGGCAGCAGCTGACTTCTGCTTCTGTGGTGAAGGAGATGACAGAGTCCTGGGACCTGGGAGATGCCTCCTTTCTGGGTTGGCCAGGAACAGAGGACAAATGCCTTCCACTGGCCCTGGAAAATGACTCTGCTTTGCTACAAGAGCAGAAATGCATTAGCGAGAGTTATCGGAACAGGAGAAAAAGGGGATATACTTGAAAGACATGAATCCCAGCTTGCCACGGCTGGCCTCCCCTTCTGCAAGCTTTTATCTGGCTCAGAAGTGCCTTTGGAACTGGGAGATCTCTTGGTTGTGCTCTCTAGTTTCTTTGTGAGTGAGCCTGCAAGGCTCGGGGGCGTCACCTCTTTGACTGGAGAGCTGTCTACAGAATCGCTCTGATCCACAGAAGCAACCTGATTATTGTTATCAAATGGATCAGAGACAGGAGGTAAGTGATCCCCTCATGCTAAGTTTTTGCTCTGCGTATCTACAACACTGGAGTTCAATTTGCAGTTGTCTAATTCATCTTTGGACATACTTTCCATGCCAGCCAAAGGGGCCAGGCCCACAGCCCTGTTCTCACATCGACTGTGACCAGCACTTGGTTCCTGCTAGAAAGATTCCTCAAGCTACCAAAGCAAGAGATGGAGACCTTGTCATTCCACCGATTTCTCCATGGTGGAAGCGGAGCTGTGAATTGGAGAGTCCCCTGAGAATCAGGAAGGAGAATTGGAACACAACTTCAGCTTAGCAGACAAGGGACCAAGGGACCAAGAAGGTCTCATATGATTTTCACTGACAGCCAAAGGGCTGGTGACAAAAGACTGAGATGACAAGCTCTGACACTGGACACTTCTCACTAATGGTTGAGTTGAAAAACATTCACCATCTTCACTTCTTTCTCTGGTCATCTCCATAGACTCTGAGAGTGAGGGCAGAGAGGTGCGTCAGGAAGAAGCTGCAGAGGTCACACTAGCTTGCTTGCTCCCCAAAAGCTGGCTCACCCAATGCTCACACAGGGAAAACCTCTCCTGCAGCCTGCCACCAAGGTGCTGGCAGACCATGATGGGATGGCCATGGCCTCTGGTAGAAAATGATGAAGGCCATCTGTTGGCAGCACAATTTATAATGCCCAAATCTTGGGAGCAGCTTTTATGTTCATCAACAAACAAATGGATAAAGAAAATACAGTACCTATACAAAACAGAAGCAAGTCAGACACAAGCTTACATACAATTTTGTTTCTCTCACTTGAATAAAGAGTGAAATAAAAGATTGGTAAAAGCAAACAGGAAGATAGATGCTTTGCAAACAGCAAGGGACCAAGGGCAGGGGAAGGGAATAAAAAAAGATTTAAAATATGTCATATATATGTATATACCAACCACCCACAATGAAAGTACTCATTCTATGTAGCAAAAATAAACTCAAGAGCCCTGATTGCCAGTGTTAAGAGTATGTCGAGAGGATAAAATAAGAAACAGACAAATTTAGCAATAGATGATGAGTGACTGGGAAGTCGGTATCTCCAGATGGGCCAAAAGAGTGACACTCCAAAGCAGCCACTATTTACTGCATGTAGAGAGTGACAGGCAGGGCTGGGGAAAGATTCAAAGCTGGCAGAGGACTCAGAGGCCTGTGACTTAATGGGCAGGTGTAATCTCAGGGTGACTCAAGAGGGTGGAGGTGATCTTATGCTAAGGAGTATCTTGCTTTGGAGTGTTTTTCAATTCGGTGGTCTTAGTTTTAGTCTTAGTGGGTGGGAGAGGATGGCCCATCCTTAAAGGGTTAATGGGAAATCCCGAATGGATGATGCTGATAATGCCAAAGCTCCATCTTATCCCCTAAGGAGTTTTGCAAAATGAGCCATTGTGAATTTGCCCCCAGCAACAAACTAAACAACAGTGATAAAGATAATAATGCAAATAAGCAAAGGGATGTAGCGCAGAGGGTGGGGGTGGGTGAAAAGGCAATGAAAAGAATCAAGACATAGTAAGTACATGTATCTACTTCCTGAGGTAAACACTACGTACTACAAATAAGTACTAATAAAGTAACAAGCCATAAAAAGAACAAAGTATAAACCCCAGTTTTGTCTAATTATTTTCTATTTCCCAAGCACTCTGATTTGAAATACTTCCGTTATACAGTAGATTTTTATACAGATTGGCTCACTATGCTGTTCTGTTACATCTATTTCTTTTTATTGTCCCACTGTCTAGACCATTATACTTTGTATGCTGCCACATTGTTTTAACCACTGTTGTATAACATAATATATTTTATATTTATTATACTATATATTAAAATGTGTTATAAAGGTGCCATTTTTTCTATTACTTTTAAAATAGTTCTGCTTTCCATTTTGTAGTGATCTATAGTCTAACATAGCCAGTCACCTTGCCTGCCTCCTGCCCTTCATTTGATGAAGATATGTTTTGATTTATTGATTAATGCTGCTTTTTTTTTTCGCTGCTTTCTCTGAAGCAAAAACATCAACTTTCTTTGAATACTACCATATTAATATTACAGGCAGCTGAACCAGTTAGAAATATTATAGGTAATCAGACAGGGTTAGACCCTCAAAGAAGCTGGCACAGAGGACCAGATGTCCGATGACCTTGGAGAACATAGACACCTCTTGCTGGGAGGCCAGATCTCAAGACAAAGGCAAGTGCACCCTTAAATATAATCCTTAGGGATTAAATCCAGATCACCTTACACCCACTTTGCAAATTCCCATTTCCCCACCTTTGAGCCATCTAACCTCATGATTTTGCTCTGTAAAAGTCCCTGGAAAAGACAGAGTCTGGGGCAACCCGCTCGGGACCCCCTTCTGTCTCTCTTCAGACAGAAGCTTTCTTTCTCTCAATAAATATATTCTACTCTTCACCTCCGTTGTTCCTAAAATTCATTCTTCAATTTTAGAGAACACGAACTCATGGACATAGTAGGTCAGGAGTCTCATTCCCCTATATCATTAACTTGTAAAGATTTTGTGTCTTTGGTTTATTGTGACTGAATGAATGCTGTTTTCCTTACTTGATATTTTCATTTTATATTTTAAGTATTTATTTTTATGTTATCTTAAAAACTAACTGCCTACTTCTTTTACTATTCATAACAGCTTTTCAGTTGACAAAATTGAGCTCCATTGGTAACTGAAATTATCAAAATGTAGAATCTGAAATAAGGTTTTGGTTATCACTGAGGATATGCACATTTCTATAATCTTACTGCCTTTAGCAGCTTTACAGTTTTCATGCTGTTTAACAGGAATAATATAAACATTGTAGAGTCTGCCTCCAGTCTGTTAGTTAAAGGGCTGCGATCATCAGCACTGTTCCCTTTCTCTCTTTATTATGAGTTTTGATTTGCAGACAAACACAATCTGCCCACTCTTTCCCTGCTTTCAAGTACTGAGGAGGACGGACGGCCAGGCGAGGGGCTGGGAATAGCTTCCCCACAGCACCAGGCCACGTATCCTGCACACTCCTGCCCATACCGACAAGAACACTTCTTATGGAGTTTCAGGGTTGGTAACAGCAAAGTACAGTAGCTTGCATCACACTAACTTTCCTTTTAATAGAAATTTTAATTGTATTTTTTTCAAAAATGATTTAAAGCACTGGAGGGTGAAAAAAGCCAGGCAGAAGTTGCATGAACGTGTTGTCTACTTGAGTTTTCCCCTGAGGACCCTCTCTGAGACCCTAGTATGAGCTGAATGGAAATCAGGAAGAAAGCCTCATTCTTACTGATCAGGGGGTCATAGAGTGAAATATAGAGGCACTGAAGTCACTGAATATTGAGGACAATATTTCCATAGAGAAGAAACCCTAATAGCTGAACATAATCTCCCTTCAAATCTTCTGCTGGCTTTTAAAGGTTACATACATTGGGACTATTCCAAGGAGCTTGGCAGAAATCAATAGCTAGGAGACCAAAAGGGCTGAGCAAAGAGAAATTCCATCCCTTGCTCACCATAGAGCAAACAAAAATTGGAATTTTGAAATGTACAACTTAAAAGGATGAGGGTAAATACTTCAGAGTTTTGTTTGAGCTTCTGGTAGAGCCTGGTTATAAGTAAAGACTATCCCAGGATTGAGAGGTTCACTCTAGGAGGAAGGACAAAACCAAAAGTAAATATTCCCTAAACATGTATAAAACCAACCTTCCACAAGTTAAAGTTAATCAGCCATAATTTAACTGCCAGGTAGAACAAAAATCAATACTCCTCAAAGAATGTAAGATACTGTAAAAGGTCTAAAAATATATCATACAGACTGTGCTGTATAATAATTTAAAAAATTCTATAAATATGAAGAAACAGGCCAATGTAACTCATAGTTAAGAGAAAAATCAGGGCAGGGAATTTAGCTCTGCATTGTAAGTGACTGCCCGGCAAGTGCCAGATCGTGAGTTCGATCCTCAGTACAAACAAAAAGAAAAGAGGGAGAGAGAGAGAAATCAGTCAAAAGAAACATATTATAAGTTGACCAAGATATTAGAATTAGCAGATATGAATAATAAAATAGCTATTATAAATATAATTAAGAGAGTCAAGCGAAAGATGGCCCTAATAGGTGCACAGCTGGGAAAAATCTCAGCAGAGAAATGGAAACTACATCAATAAAAGAATCAGATGGGAATTCTAAAGCTGACACATGGAATATCTGAAAATTTAAAAATTCCTGGATGGGATTAATAGTAGATTGACGATAAAGAAAAAAGAGTCTGTGAATTTGAACACAAAGCAATAAAAAGTATACAGCCTTGAAAACACAAAAACAAAAACAAAGAGAAAATATCTAAAGAACAAAAAGGAGGAAAAAAGAAAAGACAGCAAGGGTGCAGAACTCAAGACAGCCAAAAGACAGGATATAACGGGCTACTGACTCCATTCAAACACAGAATTTGGTCAGTTAAGTTATGAGTCTAGATTTCATAGCTGACAAACTATCTCAGAGTTCCAATCAGCTCTTTTACAAGCACATGGAAAAGACCTTGCTTCCTGCATAAATAGTGTAGGCTGTCTCAACACTGCCTTCCCAGACCATGAATGACCATTTCATCTTTCTTTTTTTTTGTACCAGGAATCAAACTCACAACCTCACACTTGCCAGGTGGGCGCTTATGCTACTGAGCTAAATCCCTGGCAGCTTCGTGTTTCTTAGCCCAATTGAAAATTACATAAATGAAAGGGAAAAAACCCTGAAAGAACATTTCATTTTTTCTAGTTTTATCAATGAAACTATCTTTCTACTTCGCCAATAAAGGAGGGAACCATAAAAATTTGATGAGTGGATAATGGCCCGGTCTGAAGATCATGAAACATCAGAAGAGCTTACTGAGAAAATAGCAGATAAAATGCAGGTGCAGGTGGGACACGACAAACTCAATAAAGACTTGTAAGAGACGAGATGGGATAAATAGACCAATTCTAACTGTGAACTGAAAAACAGGAAACTTTGTATTGGATGATAGAAACTATTGTGTTCAGCTGGGACATAAAAGAGATCTGACTTATAGTCTTTGGTGATCACTATGGTTGGCACACAGAGAAAAGCTGAAGGTAGCCAAGCATGGAATCAGAGAGATCAAATCTTGAATAATTCTGGAGAGAGATGCTAGTGGTTTGAATTAGGGTGATTTCTGTGGAGAAAGAAGAATCAACAGTTCTTGATAGGTTGAATATGAAGATGAGGGAGAGAGAGGAGGACTCCCCGGTTTCTGGTATGATAGAATGAGACAAATGGGGGTACCATTTGCAAGGACGAAGGAAGAACAGGTTCAGAGAGAGACTCAAGAGCTCAGTCTTGAAAAATGAGAAGAATCAATGAATGCAAATGATTGTGTGTACTTGCTATGGCTTGGAAGTGTTCCCCACGAGTTCATGGCCTGCAGCCTGTGGCATTATTGGGAAGAGGCAGAAATTTTAGGAGATGTGGCCTAGTGGGAGAAATTTAGAGGGCGGACAACTGCCTCTTCTCTCTCTGTCTGCAGCAGGAACTTCTTGCTTACTGCTGTAAAACCAGTACCTAAAATATAAATCCCATTATTTTCAGTAGGATTCATTTTTGCATCACTTTTTAACTGCTTCTACAGTTGTCAGTATCCTTTACTCAATGAGTTTCTGTCTCTTTTTAAGTGAATGTATATTTTCCTGATAAAATAATTGACTCCATCTAATCTTTCAAATTAGTATGATGGCATGAGTCAACCCCAGCATCACACACTCTGAATTCAGCCACCTCTGAAAAGCCTATCATGCCCAGCCTAACATTTTTGTTTTGAGACAAGGTCCTGCTAAATTGCTCAGGCTGCTCTTGTACTTGTGAGCCTCCTGCCTCAGCCTCCCAAGTAGCTGAAGTTACATATGTTGTGTGCCACCATGCCTAACCTATATATCCCATAATATAATTTATCATCTACAGTTCAAAAAAATCTCTGACAGCTATCATTTGCCTTTTATCATTTTGGATCCAGGATCCCCCATAAAATCTTGGTATTCACATCCTTATATAGTTCTCTTTCCCATTATATCCAAGCCAGTCTGTGACTAATGTAAGATGGCAGAAATGATGATGCCTTAGTCACTTTCTTATGGCTGAGACACAATCCCCAGTACCCACATCTTAAAAGAGAAAAGGTATATTTTGGCTCACAGTTGGTAGGGGTTTCAGTTCGTACTCATCTGGCTCCAGGGCAGGTAAGCTTGGCAGAGGGGCATTGCAGAGGAAGAGCTGCTTAGTTCATAGCCTTGGGAAGGAGAGAGGGAGGGAGAGACAGACAGACAGAGAGACACCCTTCCAGCCCATGCCTCATCTGCCAGATCTCCTAACAGCAAGACAGCGGTAAGCCTGCCTGCTTGCACCACCTTCCAAATACCTCATCTGTGATCTCATGAAGCTTCCAGGGTGGGTCCAGGTACAAACCACAACACAAGCGTGTGACGTCTGAAGCCAGGTCATCGGACAGCTGTGGCTTTGCCTTGCCCTCCTTCTCTACAGGGAGTCAGGTGTCATCTCAGGTGATCACCCAAACTGGACTTTGAGGAAGAACAGAGGTCCCTACCCACAGCCATGAGGACGTGCTTGCTGGCGGCACCTTGGGCCCTTCCAGATCCTCAGGTGACCAACATTCAGGCTCACAGGTTTTGGTACAACAAAAGGTAACTAATACGACATTAAAATATATGTTATCCCACACCTTGAGCCATAGTTAAGTGAAATAAATAACATAAGCTTAAATATCACAAGGTTTCTCCTATATGGGAAACCCAAAAAATACAAATGAAGAGAACATTGAGAGAGAGAAATTTTGCATAAGGGAAGGAGACCAAGAGATGGAGGGAGGGAATAAACAAGAATTGAGACAAGTCACATGCATGTCCCAGCTCCCCATGAGGAATGTAACCATTATGCACTGCAAACACGGACAAATAAAAAAACTTAAAATGTAGTTTATCCCATTGCAATAGGATCTTGCAAGGGAGCATAAGAAATGTGTGTGCTCAGTCTGTCTTCTTAAGACAAAATCCAACAATCTGAACCAAATATTTATATTCATAAAGAGAAGAAAAGATTGGGTAAGATAGATGTTCATAAGAAGAGCTTATGCATATTAGCCTTCCACAAAGCATTTTACGTAATTTTGTGTATCTATGCATGCACACAATCGTTTGTATCTGAACAAGTAGATGTCAAGCGCGTTGACCTGAATACAAACACAGAGGGCCAGGAAAGAGCCCTGAGGTGGATGCACTGTTTAACAGCTACAGAAAAGAAAAAAAAAAAAAAAAAAACCACGAGCCAAGAGCAGCTTCAAACAGACGGCGAGGCCGCCTCTCATCCGGATTCAGCAGCTGTGTTCAGTACCCACAGCAACGCAGGCGCTGTGTGTACTACGGGGTTGTGTTTGATTTCACTGGGTCAAGTTTTCCTTCTCTATCATATTTTGCATTGCACTGTTCACTCTAATTCCTCTCTGGTTGCTCTGAAAGTTTAAGAATTCTTCCTCTTTCATCTCACCGCCTTGACGATATCCGGTCAGCCGCTCTCCTCTCCCCAGGCCTCCAACGGCGCACAAAGGGTTCCCTCGGCACAAATGTTATGTGTATGTCTGAGTTTGGCTGTTTGGGAACAATTTCTGCTTTTCCTTGTTTCTCAAGACTTAGATCAATTGCAGCTCCATTACACACATGTAAAAATCTGTCTGCATGTGTCTCTTGTCAAATGGAAACAGCGCTTTCAAAAAATATTTGGAAAAACTGCATTCCAAAAGATGACATTAAAATGATTTGTACTGTGAAGATTTTAAACCGACTTCAGGTAGCTCTGGTCTTGCTGTAGTTTCACAAATGTAGGTAGAATGTTGCATAATGGAACGCCGCAGAACTGTGTGCAAACTTTTTCTGTTATTTCTGAGTGATTTATTTCAGCTGGAGATTTATGATGTGTGCTGAACAGGGTCGTACAATTGCAGAACCCAGGAATAAGAACAGAATGTCCTAGAATACTGGAATTCTAGCACACTGGGTGAAGTAGAATTCTCACAGGGTCATAAGCGTGACCCTTGTAACCAGACCCACTAGATTCAAATCTTGGAGATGTATTAGCTGCTGGACATTGGATATCATAATTAACTTCTCTGTGTCTCAGTTTCTCTTCATTAAGAAAATGATGATATCTTCCTTGCAGAGTTGTTTGGAACTTAAGTGTGGTGACATACTGTAACATATGTCCCATAATCTAAGTGCTCACAAATGTCAATTTTACACACAGGTACACAGATACTAAGTAATCTGATAAAACTTTCTAGCTATATCTAATAATTTCTAGAGAGCATATGCTATTCATATTAAAAGTTATTATTTACACTACAAACTGTGTAGGAACTGTAAAAAATAGTCACTTTAAAACTCCTATGTTTCAAAACAATTCTAAACTATATCCTTTCAACTTTATGTCATAAATCACTTAAAAAGAGTGAGGGAGAAATATAGTTAAGACGGCATTTAGGGAGATGGACAGAAAATGGAAACTCTGGAACCAGCAATAGCACTTTCAATTCTTTCATCTCACACACACACACACATACACACACACGCACACACACACACACACACACAGGCACTCGCTTGACAAGCTGGCAGTACACAGCTCCCAAATCTCACCTACACTGATGGAAGTGTGGTACTAATGAAACAGAGTTCTGCAGACTTTTTAATTTCTCTAAGAATAAAAACTCCCTGACATCTTCTGGTAGTTGGAAAGGGAACTCAAGGAGAGGGCCATGGGCTGACACCTGCACCACAGCTGAATCAACAGACAGCAAGTCAGTGGCATTGTATTCCCTCACACAGTGAAGCGCAGTGTATCATTTCTAACGCTTAAAACGTGGGATTAGTACCTTGTGACTTCAGCAATACCAAGCCATGAAATGTGAGAGTAAAATTCATTCTAATTTTCTACATAAAAATAATAACAGATCCCCCTCCCCAGCAAGCAGAATACTTTCTTTTTGGATATGATCTTTAGCTTGTGTTATAATTTCCACTGTGGGCATATTGACTAAAACAATGAGACCAAGTATCAGGGTTAAACATAACACTATGTGATTTGCACCCTGATTTTTAAAGTTATTTCAAACGGTTTCTAAACAGCTTCTTCATTTTAAACTTTCTATAGTTCCACCTGTTAGAGGCCTCTCCACTCACTGATGTTAGCATGGGAAGGAAGGCAAGGAAGTCAGTTGAAAGCAGGACCCACTCGATGAAGATCCACTGAACTGGCAGGGGACGTGGCCTATTGAACTCTACATTGATTCATTTATCAAGTGTTCATTGAACACCTACTATACGCTAAACTCTAAGCTAATAGGGAAACAGTGGCGAACAAAGCAGGTGTGACTGTCCTCATTCCTCACTGAATTAATATTGTAGTGGTATAGATGGTGAATAAAAGATACAATGTGCATAATTTCAAATTGTCCAAAATGCAACAAAATGGTGTGTGATGTTGTAAAATAAGGAATAACAAAGAGAAACTCTAGACAGGGAGATCACGGAAGATGTTGCTGAGGAGGCCACATTTCAACCTGAGGTTGGAAAAGAAGGAATTAGCCATCTGAAGAAACTAGGGAACATCTTTCCAAGGGATAGAGCATCTTCTGAAAGCACCCAGGAGTAAGAGAGGAAACCACCACTGTTAAGTGTTTTTTCCCTTAAGCATGATGAAAGCCACCCAAGGTTTTCTATGGCTGTGTTTTGTTTCGCTGCTGTTGCCTGTCACAGGAAATGATGAAGGTTTCATATAGATGACAATTTCAGTGGTTGCTGTGGAAGAGGAAGAATGAAAGTGGAGACAATTTGGAGGCCACCGTAGAAGTCCAGATGAGAGCTAAAGGAAAGATTGGGACCAGGATGTACGCACTAACCGGGTGAAGGCCCCTGAAATTTGGTTGGCCCGGTGGGGAGGGGCTGGCATACGCAGCCACTGCTTACACTTTAGTGACAAGAGCAGGCAGGAGAGGGCAGAGGTCCCTCGCCAGCGTGCTTCGGAGGAACTGTGCTGACAGGGAAGCGGGCTGGGACCTCCACTGTACACCTGTGTGGAGGAGGCCGGGACCATGACAGGAGAGAGAGGCAGGAGGAGGCCCCCAGCCCAGAACCCTGAGAGCCCTGATCCAGGAGAGGGAAAAACAAGGGAGACTGAGGGCAGCAAACACACAACATCAGACATGGCTTCAATGGGCATTAAGAGATATCTTTGGAATCTTGTAGACGAGCTCAAAACTGAAATATTAAATCAGGTAAAGCAGGATATGAGTAGAGTAATAAAAGAAATGCTCTCAGGAAGATACAGACGGAAGAAGGGAGGAACACAAAAAAAGGAGAGAAACATTTGATAAAGAATATAAACAAAATATAGAATACATGAAGCAGATTCAAAGAGACTACCAGGAAATTAAAAACTCCATTGAAAGCTGGCAAAATGCCTTAAAAGAAACTAAGGATAAACTATCAAAACTTGAAGACAAGTTGGCAATGTGTGATCATGAAAGGAAAGATATCTTAAAAATAACAAGGAAACAGGCAGTAACAATACAAAGGCTAGAAGATGACAAGAGAATCTACAATTTAAGAATAAGAAATGTGAATAAAGAAGCAAGAATACAAACAGGTGAATTACAAAGGCTATTCATGGAAATAATTAAGGAAAACTTCCCAAGCATGGGAAAAGAAGATTGGTTATGTGAAGCATACAGAATTCCAGCCACCTACAACCAAAACAGAGCTACACCCAGACATATAATAATCAAGATGCCAGAAATTCAATATAAAAACAGAATATTAAAAGCCATCAGAGAAAAGAAACAGATTACCTATAAAGGTAAGCCCATCAGGATCACAGCTGACTTCTTGACACAGACCATCAGATCAAGAAGAGCTTGGAGTGAAAATAACCTCCAGCCCAGATTGATGTATCCTGCAAATCTGTCACTAGAAATTAATGGAGAAACAAGATGCTTCCATGACAAAGAGGAACTGCAGGAGTTTGTGACCGCCAATCCAACCCTACAGAGAATACTGAAGGACATTCTAGAGAGAGAAAAAATACCAGGATTTTAGGAACAGTGGCAGAAAGGCCTCAATGAGTGGGGCAGGCAGTAGAATGGAGAAAACTAGACAAACAAAGGCAGAAAGATAACATAGCAGAAATGAGGCAGAGAAGGATAACTAGAATCACTAACATAGATGGCCTTGATATGCTATATTGTTAATAGTGCACCAGGATTTAAAACCCACATTACTCACACTACTCTGCTTAGATGTATTATATTCTGTTCCAGTCATTCTACCTGCACTAGATTTGAGGGCACAGACAGTTATCCCAAAAATAGCAGGATATAGTATGGTAATCATCCTTAATTTCCTATTAACTTAACCTAAAGCTCTGTAAAACCTACACTGTTTTACCATGACTGATCATAATCGAATCTGGTTTGTTAGATTGCTGTTTTGTATTGATAGATTTTATTCAAAGCTGTTATGATTGATAGTATCAAGTCTGAGAGTATAGGCAACTATACTGAAGATGACAAGATCCGCTAGAATATCCACTATGGTTTGATTGTTACCTGCCTTTGAAGTTTTATACTGTCTACAGTGTTTTATTTTTACCAATTTTGTTATGTACTGCTATATTCAATTATACTGCTATATTCAATTATGCCTGATAATATAGACAATTCTATTGAAGAGAATAAGAAACAACACAGTAATCATTGTAGATCACCTTGTACTGTGGTTTCATACAACTTTTTGGTTTCATGTTTTTATAGGAATTTGTTTTGTTTTGTCTTGCTAGGTTGTTTTTCCCTCTAATTCAGAAAGGATAGAAATACATGTAGAGACTCATGCATGCGTAGCTGTTTGCATTCTCACTGTTTGAATATCTACTTTGTGTGCTTTAATTTTGTAACTTGAACAACTATTTCTAAGAAGACAATATGT
The DNA here is from genome assembly GCA_004027455.1 of Hydrochoerus hydrochaeris. NCBI lineage: Eukaryota > Metazoa > Chordata > Mammalia > Rodentia > Hydrochaeridae > Hydrochoerus > Hydrochoerus hydrochaeris. Next base: position 32,857 of record PVLA01007966.1, on the reverse strand, counting down.
AATTTATGAACTAGTGATTTCTTGCTGTTTATCTTTTTTTTGAAATTCTGTATTATCTCTACCCTTTACATGTTTTCTTTTCTCTCTTAAAAAAAAAAAAAACTAGCACCTACTGGTGGATTGTGTTGTGACAAGAAGAGAGGAATCCAGTGTGCATTCTAGTTTGTGAACAACTACAGCATGATTCAATGAGGGAAAAGAATGATTATGTAAGGAACAGCTTTGGTAAAGAGGGGGAGAACTGACAATATGATTTTGGTTTTGTGAAGATTGAGATATCTGTAAGATACCTGAAAATAAAAGATACAGGAAATAAACGTTTGAATACTCTAGACAGCTGCTCCACAAAGATACAAATGTGGGAATCATGCACAAAGAAACTGAACTCGAAGCTGTGGAACTGACAGAGAAGAGGGCTGAGGGCTGAGCTCCAAGCATGCCAGGACCTTCCACAGAGAGCAGATGAAGAGAAAAGAAGGAGCAAGCAGGGAAGACTGAAAAGGAGTGGTCACTGAGGTTGGAAGCAGACGAAAAGCAGGGCATCTCGGAGGCCAACAAGGAAAAGGCGTGAAGGAGGGACAGTCAAGCACACAGCAATGATGCTGTGAGGCAGGACTCAGGGTTGCCGATCGGATGACACCCGTAGTAACACTGGCAGAAATGGTGCCAAAGACTGGGCGGGGGCCACTATAGACTGCCCTGGACAATAGCACAAAGCCAGGAGAGAGGGGAGAAGTGAAGAGCTCAGGCACATTTCTCAAGCCATCAGAAGAAGTGTTTTCAGTGGGGAATTAGTGCCGAGTGTGGCAAGGACTCTGGAATCCATATGGTCATAAAATTTTAGCAAGAAAACAGAGGATTGTAGAAAACAGAAAAATTTTTTTAATGGGAAATTCTATGAAGAACAAACTGCAGACATTTTCTATTAGTATGTAGGAAAGTATGCAAGCGAAATTCCAGAATTCTAACTTGTGTCTTCCAGAAATCCAGAACACACATCATTCTAAATGATAAAATAGAAACATTCAAGTAATGATTCAATCAAGACTTTCAAGCACACTGCTGTTATTTCACATTGTATTAGAGTGCCAGCCAATGCAGTAGATGCAAGAAATGAAATGAGATGTAATATTTGGGAGGAAGAGGAATTTTCATTATTTACGTGCTGTGAAATCACTGCTGTGATGAGATCTGCTCAACAATCAGTTCTCTGAATGTAGGTCCCAGCATGAATGTTGCCTGAAGTTTTTGCTTACCCTAATGAGAAAAACTAAAATGAAAGAATTTGTCCAAACTTCAGTGGTATAAGCAACTTCTTGGTTAAATTGAAAAATAGTTTTCTAATACTCAAGATGGTATCACCATTGGTTGTGTTAGGTACAATGACATGCTTTTAAGTTTAATATTTCCCAAGTTAATATTTCCCCATTTCTTCAAGTCTAGGCAATAAATCAAGATCTGGTTCTTAGTACTTGCTGATTTCCACAGTAGATCATGAAGCATTTTGATAGTGGCTGCTATCAAAGCAATATGACTGAATGAGAAGTGGAAAAAGGACATGGTAGCATTGTTATAATTTCCATCATATCGAAGTAGTACAAATAAGTAACCTGAAGAACATAGATAACAAAAAATACAAAATAATTAGCACCACGGACAAATGACCAAGATGAATAATGCATTTTGAGTATTTATATAATCTATTACATATTCCTGTTTTATATGAGCTAATTACACATTTATATAACTTAATTATAAATAATCGCTTTTCATAATCACTTTGCACCATTCCTAGAACTTAATAATTGCCTCTTAGGAACTGGCAAAAAAGCAAGTGGTAGGAATTATATAATTGTATACCCAGAAAATCAAAGAAAATTCAGTGAAAAACTAACTGAACCAGAACTTTCAGTTAAGTTGGTTGAATACCAAGTCAACATAACTATAAAATTAGAAGTAAAAAACATCAAATCACAATAGCAACAAAAGCAGGAGCATAATTAAGATTAAGCCTAATACATAACATACAAGATATATATTAAGAGAAGTTATAAGATTGTATTGATTCCCATTTTAAAAGCCACGAATACATGAAGAGGCATATTATGCTCCTGAAAAGGGGCACCTGGCATTGCTAAAAATGTAAGTTCCTTCCCAAGACACATCAGTACAAACCTCGATCAAAATTCTAACATGCAACGTGAACGTTGCCAAGCTAATTCTTTAAAAAGTCATTTATTCTCACATGCCCATGAATAATTTTTTGAAAAGGCTTGTTCTCCTAGATATACAAAAATTCTGTAAAACATTGGTGACTAAAATGGTGAGATTCTGGAGCAAGAATAATCAAATATATTGATGATGCAGAGACAGTATTCAACACCTTTCAGTTTCTTATGAATAAAACAGTGTATAAGCAAAGAAGCAACTTGCACCTCTGAAAGCAGGAAGCCAGGAGTCAGGTGTGGTGGCACATGAGTGTGATCCCAGCACTCGGAGACTGAGACAGGAAATTGCAAGTTTGAGGCCAGGCTGGGCCACACAGTGAATTCAAGGTCGGCCTGAACACATAGCAAGACCCATCTCAAATAAATAAATAAATAGATGGAAAATAGGACAACTGATTTTCATTAAAAAGAATAGTCAAAGAACCACCACTCACTGAAGGTACATCCAACTACACACGCCACACTTGCATACTTCATTTATCTTGTAATTTAACAGAAACTTTTCAAGCTTCCTATCTCACACCAAACACACACACACACACAAAACTCAAATGCCAAAAAAAGGAAAGCAGTAAAGGAAGACATAACTTTTAAGAACACAAGAAGTTTTCATAACCTTAGCATAGTGAAATATTTCCTAAGCAAGACAAAAAACCCAGAAGCAATGAAGGAAATACTGGACAGATTCTTTACAACTTACAACTTTCGCATGACAAGAGAATCTACAATGCCAGGTGAAAAATCGGTTACAAGCAGAAGAAGTATTTGCCTCCAGGACAGCAGTCACGGAGCACGTGGGGCAGAAGTGCCTGTTAGCCCAGCTACTTGAGAGTCTAAGGTAGCAGGACTGCTTGAACTCATGAGTTCAAGACCAGCCTGGGCCACATAGTAAAAGCCTGTCTCAAAAAATAATGCTAGTAAAATAAAATTTAAATAAAAAACTAAAAGATAGCAGTAAAAAGATATGTATTAACAATGTATCAAGAACCCTTACAAGTCAATATGAAAAAATAATCCAATTAAAAGAAAAATCTAAACCATCTCTACCCAATAAAACAGCATGTAAACTACATATGTAATTTAAAATTTTTCAATCACCATATTAAAATTACTGGAGCCAAGGATTTAGTTCAGTGGCACAGTGCCTGCCTGGCAAATCTGAGGTCCTGAGTTTGATTCCTGGTACCCAAATAAAATAATATTAAAAAGTTATTTAAAGGAGGGGCTCAGTGGATAGCTCAGTGATAAAGTTCTTGTCTAGCATGCCCTGGGTTCAATTTCCAGCACCCCCCCCACACACATTTAAAGCAGTATAACTTATGAAAAACACATGATCAGTGTAAAAATAAAATGAAATATTTGACATCCTTTTTTAGACTAAGTCTATGAAATGTCTGTATTTTCTACCAAAAACTCAATTCATACTAGTCACACTCCAAGTGCCCATACATACACCAGGCTAGTAGCTATCATATTGGATCGCACATGTCTCAGCAACTCACAAAAGAAACATAAACGACCAACTGAACTATTTCCTCATAACTGTCAAGGAAACACAAGTGAGAGAAACTGAGGCACCACATTTTACCCATCAGATTAACAAACACCAAAAGAACAAATCTTTTTAAAAACTAAACCTGCATACAAAGACATTTGTTTCAGGCTCGCTTGTAAGGCAAACATAAAAGGGAGAGAAAGGAGGGAAGGAAACGAAATAGCTCAAACAGCAAACTGGGTTGAGCAGGTCAGGATCAGTCACGCACAGAAACTGCAGGGGTTTCAGCCAGTTTGGGTTATGCAGAGGGCTGACGAACGCTCTCCAGAAACTTGATGGGGGGGAGCCGATGTGGGATAAGACTTTTGTAACATGGTTCACATAGCACAGACTATTTTTCATGTGTGTGTATATACATATACCTCTAAAGACGCTGAAAAAGATCTGAAAAGCCGTAAACCAGTGTATTAACACTGCTCTCCGAAAGTGGTGAGGCAGGTGGATAGGCCTGTTCCCACTGGGTGTGGGAAGTCTCACTTTACAATGCAGAAACTATTATAATAAGAACACGTTAGGGCCGGGGATACAGCTCAGGGGCACAGCACCTGCCCGGCAGGAGCAAGGTGGTGAGCTTGATTCCTGGTACCAAAAAAAAAGAGCATGTTAGATTTGAAATTGGAGAAGTCTTCCTTTTAATCCATGAAAGCTCAGTAAGCCATCATTAAGAATTCCTGACCATCACATTCCATGGGATGTGGATTCCCTCAATTGTTTTAGTCCTTAGAAATGTGTGGGGCCAGTCATGGCGGGGATAACTTAGAATATAGACTACAGAATTTTTCCGATTATTAAAATATTATGAGGATCAATAGTTATTTCATGGTGATTTTACTTGTAAACAAGCCAGCACTGATGGCATTTTATGCCATCCAGATTGCCCCTTTTCTGAGCAGCACATAGAGGCACAGAGAGAATGCTGACTAGAGGGCTTCAGAGAGCTCATCCTATGTTAGGATTCTCTCTATGGAGCAGAGAAGTAAACTTGGTTTTCCTGTGATCCAGTGGTGTCGAAGTCTACGTGCTTCAGTGTTGCAGCTTGTTTGTAAAAGGGAAGATTCAGCTGACAGGTGCTTTGTGCTCCTCACTCTTCCCATTTCTTTAGGCTTAGAATGAAGACCTTGTTACCCCCTAATGAAGGACAGAAGCCACAAGCTAAGGATAGTATTAAAATCCCCAAATATCACCAGATAACCTGATACTAAACCAAGGCTATGTTTATCAGGAAGAAAGAGCGTCCCTTGACAGGGTCTTTGTGGTGTCTCGTCGGGGAGAGTCTGTGTAGAACTTTGGCTTTCGACTGAGGTGACTTAAAGTGGATCTTTCAAGGCAGGAAGCTGAGCCCAGAAAACTGGGCAAGTTCGTGATGAATAATCGAGGACAGCGGTGTACAGCAAGGTGAGGGGTTAGACGTGAGTCTTGATATGTGTACTATTGTTTAAAGTGAGTTGTCGGCCCAGATAAATAGACAGACGTGTAGATGTACAGAAATTTCCTAAAGTAGTAGCAGCCAAATTACTTAACTTGTCTTTTCCTTGGCTAGTTTTCCTGGAACCAACAACCCAGCTATGCTGAATTGGGCATTTCCACGCTCAGTCTTTGATCTCAAATTCCCTCTCTCTGTCTCTCCCTCTCCCTCTCTTTCTCTCCCTCTCCCTGTTCCTCTCCCCCTCTGTCTCCCCACCCCTCCTTCACCACTTGACACTTGTTCTTAGCCCTAACAGTTGTCATATTATTGATGTGGGTGCGTGCTGTCATAATTGTGGGTGAGAGACTAGAATGAATGTGGGCTTTCAGTGGTGTGTCCGTTTCCAGATTTCTTGTTAAGTGAGAAAAAAAAATCATCTAAGCCTATGTAATTAGGTGACTATTAGAGGCAGCAATATTCCCTGTCAGTATTTCTTGAGATGGAAGAATTGCCACATGGAAAGGATCCCCCAGCTCAAGGGATGCAGGCCAAGGCGGAATGGCCCCCCCAAACCATGCTAAGGAGATTGTTTTCCCTGGCGAGGATGGAGTGCATCTTCAGAATTTGTTAGAGACTAATGCTCAGGGGCTGGGGATTTAGCTCAGCAGCATAAACACCTGCCTGGCAAGCGCTAGGTCATAAGTTCAACCCCTGGTACCAAAAGGAAAAAAAAAAAAAAGACTGACACTCAGATTTGTGTTTTTGAAAACTCTGATGCCCCATTTTTAGAAAAGAGATCAGAGAAAGGCAAGATTACAGTTGAGAAAACCCACTTTGGAGGATCCTGTAATAATTTCTAATAATATTACCTTAAGGACCCGCACCGTGGTGTAGCCATAAGGAGCCTCCTTCATTCCTCCATTCCTAAGCATTGAGATACATCTTCCCTGCCGTGTTCTATGCCGTGTTCTATGCCGGACCTTGGAGATTCAATAATGACAGCCACAGCTGTCCCCGTGGGTTTGCAGTCTAACACAGACTGAAGTCCTACTGTGCACCAACTGCTTTATGTTCGTTACTGCACTCCCTCTGCCTGCCGCGGGGGTACATGTGCATCTGAGGAATTGACCGGTTTGATTTGCTTGAATACAGAATGTTGCTCTGTGATTGTACAGGCTTTACATGCTCTCTCCTCTCACATGCTGCTTAGTACTGGTTGTGAATCGGCTGGTCTCCTCTCGGCAACTTCTTTTTGTAAGTTTATACCTTTTGGTCTGTTCCTGCCCTTCCCGCCATGAGTCTGCTGGATCCATCCTTCTCTGTGGTCTTTTTTCTTTCCCTTAAATTAAACCTTCTGGTCTTACTCCTATGTCCTTCCCCCTCCCAGGCTGCACAATCCCAATCCTTCCACCAACCACAGTGGGAGTGATTCTGTCTATCCAGCCCTCTGCATGCCTTACCTGTATTCCTCAGCAGTGCATCAGTCCCTTCTGCGAACTACTCTATTCTCCTTTCCTGTCTCAGGTCACTCCAGTCAAGGCTTCCACTGTGCTGTTAGATCCCTCCCAGCCAAGTTCCCCCTGTTATCTACCACACCTTCCCTTCAGATATTCAGTCAGGAGCACAGGAAAACATCTAATATTAAGATACAAAGGCAAATGAAAAGTGCTTGGCTTTCGGCCACTCACGTATGACTTCCCTGGTGTGGCTGTCAGGATTCAGTCACACCCACCTGCCTTCTCTCCCCGGAATGTCGCCATCCCAGCCTTCCCATCCGGGAGTCATCACACCTGCACCGCCCATCCCTTCTACAGATCAGCCCCTGCCGAGTCCTCCTCACCAATCAGCTTTCAGCTTAAATACAGGCTTCTCAGGGCGGCTCCTTTTGGTACCAGGGGTTGAACTCACGACCTAGCACTTGCCAGGCAGGAGTTTATGCTGCTGAGTCCAAAATGATCCTGACACTCTCTGTCACCGCCTTCTGTCCTGTCACTAATTTCTTTTCATCTCTGTATGCTTCAACTACCTCGTATTTCCCTGCTCGTTTGTTTGTTTGTTACCTTCAGTAGAACATAAGCAGATGACCAGTCACTTAGTGAACACACAGCCCTTGGCTAGAGAGCTTTCCCGATATGCAGCGTGGTGGGCAGGGACAAGTCTTCAGCTACAAGTGCTCCTGCTCTTACGAAGGGACTAAGTCCTGCTAAACCCCCTGCAGGAATGAGTCGAAAATACATTGCACCTCTCCTACAAAGAACCATAGCCCAACCCAGCCTGATTTAAATGTGCTCAGAAAACTCACACTGGCCTACAGCTGGGCAAAATTACTGGCTGGGGACATAGCTCAGTGGTAGAGGCTGTGCTTAGCATGCTGGAGGCCCTGGGTTTTAGCCTCAGCATCCCCCCAAAAAACTAACACAAAGCTTATTTTCTAGTAAGATGTTTAATGAGTCATTTAATTTTGTTAAAGAGAGAGAGAGAGAAAGAAAAGCAGAACCCTCTGGCAACCCTGGACTCTGGGGGTGATTTGGTGGCTGACGGAGCTGCACCTGACTGCTGCATGCAGAATTGCCGGAAGGGATCATATGACACCTCGTTAACTTGGGAAAGATCAACATTCAGAATGTGAAGTGTGGTTTCTTCTGAATCATGTCACTCTCACACCATCAGAAAGTCAAAAACATCACGAGTCTGGGACCCTGAGTGGCGGTTTCTAGAATCCTTTCCCAACGGGGCATTCAGCAAGCACGGAATAGCATCACTACAAACCCAATCTCAGGGCATTTCCGCCCTAGCTTTTGATTTCAAACTCTTCTCTTTTTTAACAAACAGTTCCAAAGTCTGAGCTTCATTTGAGTTCTCCTCACAGGTTAGCCTTTGGTGTCCTTACATTCTTTTCTTTAACACAAGGATAAATTCTGAAGTCATTCCACAGCAAAAGAACAGTACACAGAGTAGAAGCGAAGGAGACAGAGAATTTAGGGGAAGCCACAGACCAGAGGCAGAGATGTGAAGGAGAAAGGTGAGACTCCTGAGATACGGGCTGAGGGCAGGGACAGGGGTCCTGGATTTCCTAGGGTAAGAGGGACCAGGGGCTCCATCTGACTTTACTTTCAAATTGTGAAACTAAGTAATTACACATTAAATATTTAAACCCTACTATGGGACATCTAGAAGTCTTCAGGTAGCTACCAGGAGGACCAATCAGGGACCTCTAGCTCTAACCCAGACCTTTGTAAATAAAATAGCTAGATTTCCAATAACAGCCTATAAATCTCTGTAGCCATTTCTTCTCTAATAGGCATTTATCTTTGGAAGATTTCTGTCTGCTCAGTAACAGATTTGTCTGACTTTGGGGAAGTCTTTCCATTTATGAGTCTTCAAAATGGATGGACTCCTAACTCCCTTTTCTGAAATTAGAGTGAGTTTGGTCCCAGTGCAGCAATGTGGTAGAGGGCAGGAGCCTTACGAGGTGGGACTTAGTAAGATCTTTGGGGACCCTGCACTCAGGAGGGATTAAGGTAGTTCTCATGAGTTCAATAAACCTCTTTTCTTTGTAAGGGACCCAGCCTTAGCTATTTCCTTACAGTAGAAAAAAATGGGCTAATATATGTGTCATTGTGAATATTAAGATATTACATAAATGTACCTAGAATGGTGCCTGGTACAGAACAATACCATGCAAATATTAATCCCCTTTCTTTCTCTGAGACCACATATGAGAGCAGGTTCACCATTCAGTAGCACTACACATGCTATTCATAGGTTCATAGGCACCAGCAGAGGGTCGGTTCTTGTGAGATTCTTGGGGCCATGCCAGATGGAAGGCAATAGAAACTATGTTGACTCTTCCCGTGTGCCAGGCACCCATCTGCTCCTCAAAGAGATCAGAGCTTCTGTTGATTTCCAAGGTGAATGCAGGGAAGGTTCTGGAAAGGTTAAGCTGGTGCTGGTTGGGGAAGTAGCTAAGTGAAAGAGCACTTGCCCAGCCAGGTCAGGCCCCGGGTTCTATCCCAACACTGCAAAACAGTGCAGAACAAAACAAACAAACAACTCAGCTGAAGAGACAGTCAGCAAACACTTTGCAAACAAGAGCAGGACTACAGGAGGACGTGGTCCCCTGGGTCGTAGAGTCCCTCTCAGTGTAGTTTTGAACGAAGTAGCCCTCAGAAACCCTGTCTTTAGAGATGGAACGCGCTTTCCTCCCAGTTCTGCGACCTCACTGCCTGTTTTCTTCAGGAAAGACTTTTTACATTGTCGAGTTCTCCCCACTGGAAGGGACACTATCAGTATTGTTAGATCAGAGGAAGCAAGAAATAAAGGGAGAGGAGGAGGGAGAAGGGGAGAGTAATGAGGAGATGGACACGATCAAAATGTTACATGGACCCATGAAAATGCCGCATTGAAATTCAGTGTTTGGTAAAATCTATGGGCATCGATGAAATGTGTTTTTAAAATACCAAATACACATTTGCTTTCTTTACCTTGTGCGTTTGTCCTCTTACTCAGCTAAAGGGATGCTGCACTGTCATTTTAACTACACAACTGTGTCGTCACAAGCAACAATTTCACAGCTCAGAAATAGTAAAAGCCCAGGTCCTGGGCCTGCCTGCCGGCACCGTAACAAGTTCCCACCAACAGTCACCTTCCCACCTTTTAAAGAGGCCTTGAATAGCGGATTGCAGATTGACTGCCACTGTGGGCGAGTGAAGGGTGTCTTGGAATCATCCCTAGGTCTTGGGATTAGGATTTCTACAACCGCGATGTTGGGACTCTTGAAATAACCAATTAGCCCCATGGCCTGTCCCATTTTCAAGCTCTCCTTTTTCCTTTCCGTTCCTTGTTTTCCCCTCATCTGTCGATTCCTCCTACTCACTCGGAGCCTCCATGGAAGCGGCAGGCGCTGGGCAGGTTTGTCTCCTCTGAGCCTGACTTTGCCACCTGCTCATGCGCTTCCCTTCCCCAACCCAGTTTTGTCATTTCCTCAGTGACTCACACCTCCTCAGCATTTCCCCTGGCTCTTGCAGGCCTGCACCTGTTTCCCCCCCTTATACACACAGCTGACTTCTCCGGGCTTCCAGAACTTTCTCTTGGCCCAGCTTGTCTCTCTTCCTCTGCATAGGTCCCCTGCTCCTCCTCGGCCCTCTCAGCACAGATGGGCACCGTCTTTCAGAGACCAAACTTCTCTTCCCCTCGTAAGCAGGGTATTTTCTTTTTATAAAAATAGAATATAAAGCAAATGTGATCTCTATGGCCATATCATATTTCATTGCCTGTTAAGCAAATAATGTAAATGTAGAATATTTAAAATCAACTCCAAAGAAAACCAAGCATCAATCTGTCTTAACAAAAAATTCTCTAATAATAACCATCCCTATATATTTTGAGTGATTTTTGTCTTTAAAAAGTCTTCTGATTTCCTATTGCGGTAAAAAAAAAAAAATTACAAATTTCAGAATAAAAACAGAGCATAATCTGAAAAATAGATCAGTAGAACCAAGAGAACCTACATATTCAGGGTCAATTGATTTTTGACAAAATACAAAGGCAATTCTGCACCAAAAATACCTTTTTCAACAAAGATATGGTAATAATTGGGTAGTCATAGGCAAAAAATACTTTCACTTATACTTTTATGTCACAGATAAAAAATTTTTAAAATGGATCATAGACCTAACTATAAAAGCATATAATTATAAAGCTTCTAGAAAAAAACTTCTAGGAGAAAACCTTTGTGATTTCAGGTTGGTCAGAGATTTTTTTTTTAAAGAAAGAGTTGATTAATTGGATTTAAAATTAAGAGCTCTTTGAAAGATATTGATAATGAAAATACAAACTACAAACTGGTAGAAATATCTGCAAATCATATATCTGGGATACACGAGAAATTCTCAAAATTCAATAATAAGAAAAAAATCTAATGTTTTAGATTTGCAAAAGAGTTGAATAGCTGCTTCCCCAAAGAAGATACAAAGATAGCAGAGATGCATGTAACAAGACACCCAATGCCTTAGCCACTAGTAAAACGCAAATTAAAGCCATAATACAATGTCACTAGAATAGCTGACGTTAAAGATTTCAAGCCTTTTTGGAGGATGTGGAGCAGATGGAACTCTCAGAAACTGCTGGTAAGGACTGAAAATGGTCTGACAATTTTGGAAAGCATGGAGCTCAGGTGTTTACACTGTGATGCTTTTTATCTAGCGAATAGTACCAAACGGTAAACAAACATCCAAACAGGTGAACTGATAAATGGATTGTGGTATATCTATGCACTGGCCTTAGAGTCAGCAAGCTATGAACTGAAATAAACCTTCCTCCCTTTAACTCTTGGGTGTTAGTTGTTTTGTCTCTGTGATGAGAAAAGTAACCAAAATAGCAGAGATTTTCAAAGACAGTTAAAAGGAATAAATTATTAATACATATAGCAGCATAATCACATTATGCTCTAAGAAGTACATACTGTGTGGTTCCACTCATGTAAATTCTAGGAAATGCAAATTAATCTATAGGGTCAGAAAGCACAGCCGTGGTTACCTGGGGATGGGCAGTGAATGGACAGAAGTTGAGGAGAAATTGAAATGATAAGAGGAATTCTTTGAGGATAATGAATATATTCATTGCCTTAATGTAATTATAATTACAAGGATGTAAAAATGTGTCAAAAGTTGATTGTATCCTTTTAAATATATGTTCTTTATTGTATCTGAATTATACTTCAATTCAACTAGAAACTTTTAGAAAGTCCAAAATATTTTGAACGCTGTTTAATCTATCTGAAAAAAGTGTCTGCTGTTAACTGTGATTTGCAACTCATACCATATTCTTTAGCCAGCGCTGTGGTTTGTACACAAATGTCCTCCCAAAGCCTCATGCAGTCATTGGCAGGGCTTTTCAGAGCTGGTTGGATTAGGGCATATGATACTGGGATTAGGGGTGTGTGATACTAAATTCATCCCCTGAATGGAATTAGCATAGTTCTGGGTGTGGATAATGGAAGCTCCACCCTGCATGTGGGAGGCACCAGTTAACAGGTTTAGAACCTGATGAACTAGAACAGGAGAGAGGAAAAGCAGGCAGCTGTGGTTGTTGCTTTCTGTCCCATTGCTTCCTGTCTGCCATACCGTGAGCTGTTTCTCCTCTGCTCTTCCGCCCTGCCTTGGAGCCAGCTAGCTATGGACTGAAACCTCTACAGACTGTGAGCTGAGACAAACCTTCCCTCCTTAAACTTTAGATGTTGAGTGTTTAGTCTCAGCAATGAAAAAAAAAAAGGCAGAAGGGTTAAGTTTGTATGTGAATAATTTACTTGGCTTTATTTAACTTTTGTGTTCATATGTAGTAAATAATGTCTTTAATCAATAACATAACTTTATGTGAAACTATTGCTATGTTTTGACCTATATTTTGAATTTCTAGAACACTATTAGAATCTACTTACATTAATCCAATTCATTCAAAAATTATGGAGAGCCCATTATGTGCCAGATACTTGCAATGCCCTGAGAAAACAAAGGTAAGAGAGTCTAATCATGATTTAAAGGGTTTATCATTAGCACTGTGTTGAATGAACATCAGTAATTTATTTAGGTCTTTTCTTAGCAAGATGACACTGTTAATGTTATTGTGTTTTTATACTTTTCATGTGTGTGTGTGTGTGTTTGTCTTTTTGAGACAGGGTCTCTCTATGCAGTTCAGGCTGGCCTTGAGCTCACTTTGTAGCCCAGGCCGGTCTCAAACTCACAATGATCCTCCTGCCTCAGCCTCCCAAGAGCTGGGATTACAGGCATGAGTGACCACACCCAGCTGTGGTGTTTTTATACTTTTCTTAGTCTACGGACATTCATATGAAGAGGTGGAAGGTAGCAGGATCTCCTTGTAGGCAAAGGACAATATGCAGGGGAGAACTTGGAGTCTTAACCCAAACCAGAGAATGCTTATGGGCTTCAGGATTCACAGCGGCCTTGGAGCTGATGCAGGGTTCCAGGCTACCTGAGTTCACAGGGAAGAGCGGAGGTTCCACCCAGGGGATAGTGTGAAGGATTTTAAAGAAGACACAGCCACAGGGTGACTCAGACCATGGAAAGATGAGGGAGCTTTGCATTCAGAGCCATGGGTGTTTGCAGGAAAAATGGGGCCACCCCAAAATCCATACAAGAACTCCCTGTCACACAGGTCTCAGCTAGCCAGAAGAAGAATGAACTGTGCTGTCTGCCAACTTCTTTTTACAACTTGATATCATATAACGTTCTTTAAAATAATCAAAAGAATTAACCAACTTAGTTTCAATTCTAAAACTTTTCTAACCCATTGAGTGCTATAGAGATTTATTACATCATTGAAAAAACGTTAAGTGAAATTAATGAAAAAAATCATAACACAAAATATGATCTAAATTTTCTAGCCCATATAAAGCTGTTATGTCTCATTTTTTATCTTTTCTTAGTACGTGTTTGCAGCACATAATGTTTGCATTCCCTGTGTGGAGTCGGTACATGTAAATAACACATCTTAATTCGTTTTTTCACCTCTTTCCCTCTTTCCATATTTTGACCCTCTTCTCATTTGACAGATCTACCTCCCTGCTCCCTATTGGCTACCTTTTATTTTTCTCTTTTTTATAATTTGAGCTTCTCATATAAGAGAATGATGTGATATTTAATCTTGTGTGTCTGATTTATTTCACTTAACCATAATGTTCTCAAGGTGTATTCATATTATTTATGGGGGAGTACATCTTATTCTTGATTTTAAAATGATACCAATATACCCATAAGTTACAAAATCTTTTTTTCTTGTTATTTTTTTTTCTGAAGTACAAATTCCAACATCATATTCTAAATAAGTGTTTTAGTGGGGCAAGTTTTAAAAAACCCTAACCCAAGAAGACAATGCAGGAATAATAAAAGAGGTTTTATCCTTCAGTCTGTACAAATATTTTTAAAAATTCATTTTTTGCTACCCCACCAGCCAAACTGGCTTTGGGGCATGAGATCCAGAACTGCTATACAGTGTATCTACTGCGAGGATCAGAAATAGTGGGGTAAGGACGGGCTGAAGGAGACAATGAGGAACGAAAATAAGGAAGAAGACAAAGAAGGAAATACAGAAGGAAAATAATGATGTGCTTGGAAAATAGAGGGTAAAACAAGGCGGCTAGAGAGAGAGGAGAGAGGACAAGCCACACCACTCGCACAGAGAGGGTGTTCACATGGGATTTGCTTGTCTTTACAGGACGGGGCATATGACCCATGGATGTTCCAGTTTTGCTTTCATTATTTCAATTAAAAAGCTAGAAATGCTTTATTTTCTTGGAGAGCTGAAAATCAACCCCCCACACACAGAGCCTCACTCATCCTAGCCAAAGCTTCTGTCACTGTTACACCCCCAGAAATTCCTCTAAGAGTTTTTTTTTTCTTTCTCCCACTCCTTTCTCATGCACCATTAACCTAGCATTGGGGAGAGCAGAAAAGGGAGGTGGGTTCAGGAAATCTGTACCTAGACAGTCAGGGCTCATGATGTGAGAACACTCACATGATGGAAACCCTGTTGGGATGCAGGAAGCAGAGACCGTCTCAGTTTCAAAGGCGTGTGGCAGATGGATGCAAACCCTTGCCCTGTGCTCTGTCCCCAGAGACTTTTCTTTCTGGGAGGTCATAACTTACCTGCTCTCAACAAGGGTGGGTTACCCTTTGGAGGGTCAAAGCTCTTGCCAACCCATCTTTCAGCCAGAAATCATTTTCCTGTAATTTACAGGAAAAGAGGAAGACAAAATTCCACCCATCCTCTACTGAGCTGATTATTTTCCATGTGAGATTCATAGGCTTCCCACGGTGGGGTCAGGCTATTTGTTCAGAGAATGCAATCCTACTTTTACTTCACCAGTGGCTGTTCAAACTCGTGTGGGTTTCAGCCACTTGGGGACAATGTCTTGGGCGGGTGCAAAGGGGATGTTACTGTTTCACTAAATGCTAGACTCAAATCTCTCTCCAAATGAACTCTTCCATCCAGAGGAAATTACAGCAAAACTTCTAATATTCACTCAGGGTGTTTCAAACATGAATCTGGATTTTAAGTGTCTTCAAGGAACCAGCTGATGTTTTGAAATATACACCAAGAACATCAAGGAGAAGGGTGGGGACTGGATGCAGTGTCCCTCAGCTTCCTATACTACACAGGATGTGCCACACAGGAAAAGCCACGTGGCTCTGTGACATCACTGTCAGAGAGCACAGTCTGAGCGCAGACGCTGGCCATGTGGACTGTGCGTGGGGTAAGCATTAAAGACTCAACGTATGAGGAATCACTGAGAAGACAAAAATATATACAGTGAGAGACTCTGTATAAATTCCTGTCTAGACTTCCCACCACATAAGCATCCTTAAAGTCAAAAGAATTGAGCAGCAGAGAGTGGTCATCGATTATGATAGGTCAACTTACATGAATGCAGATCTGCCTCACGGGGAAGGCACAGTTCTGGCTGCATCCGTGGATCGCTGGTATGAAGCTCAGCACACGCTGGCTGCGGGAGGCGCCAACCAATAGGGTTGCAATCAAGGTGGACTAAACAGAGAAAGAAGGAAGCCGGCCCATCTTCAAAGACCTCCAGTCCTCCTGAGGGGGGGTGTCTTTGCTACCATCAGCTTTGGATCCTGGCCCCCGGGTCCCCACTTTCTTAAGCTCTCCAGCACAGACTTGAGAGCTTCCAGGCCTTTGGCCTTGGGCTGGTGCTGCCTCCTTGGCCTTTCTCGTTCTGCGGCCTCCAGTGCTCCAACATGCAGGCAGCTGCTATGGATTCTCCAGCCTCTAAGCCTATGGCCTGGTAATGAAATCCCTTTGCATAATTGTACTGCACCAGAAAATCCCCCCAACATGCTACCAATATGCTCTGGTCTCTTAGTTGCCGAAGTAATAGTTCCTGTTACTCCTGGCTCCTAGAAACAGCTGGTCACTTTGATGCATACTGTAAGAACCAAAGAAAGCCAAGTACTCTACCTCTGTACTTCTGCTTTGCAATCTCTTCAAAACGTCCCTCCCTGAGCCTTTGGGGCCGGATCGTTCAGGATGATCCCAATCAGTGCCTGTGAGTGTAAAATAAATCTGCTGCCAAATCCAAGGTGTCATTTCAGTGGGTTTTTTTTTTTTTTTGCCATTGCATTACGTATAGTTCTGCTTGATTCTCTTTCTCTAGAGCACACAGGATGCGAAATTATTCCTGGGCACTTTCATTTAGGAAAATCAGGAAATGGGACTGTTGGTCTCCTCAGGCATGCACTTAATGAAAGAATCAAACACAAGGAACAAGAAGGACTTCAGCATCTTCAGGGGGGGCTGAGGGGCAGCTGCATTGTGCCCCACTGGAGAACTACCCAGGCCAGGGCAGAAGGCTCAGGAGATGCAGCAGAGAGTTTGGAGAGATGGAAGCACAGTCATCAGAGGAAAACTCCTTAAGGAGTGCAGGACCTGAATGACAGTAGCTTCTTCCCGAATACTGACTTGGGGTTTTGAATGAAAACTGAAATCCATTTTCTGTTGCTTAACATAAAGTATTAGCATTTTTCCTGGTAAGGCTGAGCTTAATTGCCTTCTGTCACTATAACTAAATTCCTGAGAATATCAACTGAAAAAGAGAAAAGGTTTATTTTAGCTCATTTTGAAGTTTTAGCCCATGACCAAGTGGTAAAGCAACACATCATGGCAGGAGTGTGTGGTAGGAAAAACAAAAAAAATCACCAACCTGATGACCAGGAAGTAAAAGAGACCCAGGCGAGGGTGAGGGCCCCATAATGCCCTGCGAGATGACGTTCAGTGACCTCAAGACCTGCCTCTTGCTGGTCTCCACATCTCTCAATAGCACCACCTTGAGGAACCCAGCCTTTAATACGTGGGTCTCTGGAGGACATAGAGTTTATGTTCTGATGAATTTGCGGATTTACAGGTGATGAGGACCAGTTCCTGAAGCAGATAGTCTATACTGATTCTTAGCAAACTGTTTTATTACACATCTCATTATGCTCTGCCCACAAGCTAAGAGATGGCAGCCCTGGTAAGAAAGGGACTAGCACAAATCCGAAGCAATGCACAAGTTACTTCCTCCTTCACCTCCACGCAGAATGAGAGAGTGAAACCACACCCACCCACGAAACAAGAAATACCTGAGCATCCTGTGTGGAGAGCAGGTTTAACAGAAGGCAAAACACTAATCCATTCAGCAAATACTTATTGAGCACCTACTATGTGCTCAGTCAGGCATAAGCACTGAGTGTACAGTGCCAAGTGCAGCAATGTCCCCGGGCTCAAGGAGTTTCTGGTGTAGTGAGGAGAACAAATAGTGAACAAGTAAATACCACAGTGCTAGCTCATGAGACAAAACAGAAAATTAAGCAGAGTAAAAAGAAAAAAGCATGAAGCATAAATAGGATGGTCAATGAAGGAAGGCCTTTCTGAATAGCCACATTTCCAGTGGAAACCTGAATAAAATAAAAAAGGAAGTCACAGGCTGAATAGAGGGACTGGTGAGTGCAAAGGTCCTGCGGTAGCAGACAGGTGCTTGAGAAACAGCAAAAAGGCAAGTGGAACATAAAAGGTCTGGAGTCTTCCCGTTAAGCACAGGAAGTGAATGTCAAAGAGGTAAATTGATTATAACTGTTTAGCTGTTTGCAGAATGGAAAGTGGTAGCAAACCTGAGTTCACCCCATCTATCCCTGTCAGAACCATGATCCATTTCCTAGGACTGTTCGCTCATCCACACAGAAGCTTTGGGTGACTTAGAAACGCATGTCCTTCCCTCCAGCTAAGTGTGCTCCGCACCTGGAGGCCCTACTCGGGACCTGGTGGCTGGCCTGCCGCTTGGCTCTCGCTGGTCTCCTTTGTCAGATATTTTTTGCGGACCACCCAGCGATCCATGGACAGCAGTGTCTCCCCAGTGCCGTGATGCCATCTGTACACGTGGTCTCAGATGTGATTAGCTTCCTACGTCAGTGCCCACACGTCTGAACCTCCAGGTGACCCCAGTAACACAGCTCACTCCGCAGTAGTCGTGAAGCACCAAAGCCCTGAGCCCCAGGGTCTAGGCCGGAAATGATCTGTGGGAGGAAGATGGGGTGGCTTGGCAGGTACATGACATACGACAGTTACATGATAATTTCCTGTTGGTTAAGATTTCTTAAACATGCAAAAAAGAACTTTCCTGTCGGTGCTGTAATGATTTTCCATTCACGCAGTGGCCTAAGCAGCACAAACCTGTCATCACACAGATTCAGAGGCCAGATATTGCCCCAAATCCCAGTCATCAGGAAAGTGGCGGTGCCCCCGGAACCTCTGTTTGATGATCCACTTATAGTCCTCGTCTAATGCCCAGAGGCCACTGGGCATTGCTTGACTTGTAGCCCTTCCTCCCTCTCAAAGGCAGCAGTGTGGTGCCTTCCTCTCCCCAAGTTCAAATGTCAAGTTGGTGTGCAAAGATACGAGGCTTTCAAACATTTACCCTTGCCCTCTGTCTCGGGAAGCGGGAGATTTCATCTTGCCACGAGCAAGGAGACATTTACTTTCGTGCAGGTGTCATTTTATTCTCTTTTATTCCTCTGCTTTTAGGTAGGGAAGTACATGCCAATGTGTCCACCCATGAACACATTCCACGGTACACTTCAAATTATTAGAATTTCATTTTCTAGCTATATTATGTTTTAGGACTCAAAGCTGCTCAGATGAAACTGTCCTTGAATTTGCTGTGTTGCTTTATTTCCATAAACACTTTGTGTGTGGAGGCTGCTACAGAATTGACGAACTGGTTTCAGTCCAAGTGAAGCATATGGCCATCATTTTCAAAACCCAGGATGGTTTCAAATAAGGCTTTAAAACTGAAATGGTATTTGCTTATTTGTAAGTGAGTGTATCATTGTACAAGGTAGTAAATATCATTTAAATTTTGCATCTGAAGCCCCATTAAAATCTCAGATGGTACAAAATGGACAAAACAAATGTAAGGTATAAAAAGAATATTCTACCAATCTTGCAATAAAAAATCTCAATACCTGATACTTTGAACCTACGCAGATGGACCAATTTAAAAAGAAAAGAAAAATTGTCCCATCCATACCTTCTAGCTAATTGCAGACTTCGACAGCAGAAACACTACTGTTCTCTCCTTCATCCCAAGCCGGCTCCTGCATATAAGAAATGGCAGTTCTATTTAGGGTTTGAATTGATGTTTCTCCAGTACAGTCATAAAGATACAACAACTAACTCTTATTTAAATACTACCTGGAAAATATTCTTGAAATGTCAGTCTGACACTTTTTATTAACAGGCGATCAATGTCATTTCAGAAGATAAATTCAGGAATAGAAAAATGAGATCACATTTATTTCAGAATATATATGGAAATGGGAACACAGCACAATCAAGAACGTTGTAGTTTTATCGAATGCCTCTTTAACATTCTAGAATTTGTTGATTCCAGAGTTTGTGATAACTCGGACATACTGTTATTGCCAGCTAAATTGAGAAAAGTAAACATGTTTTCTTCACTGGTAAAATGAAATTACCTTATGCAAGGACAGAAAAAGAAATGTTGGCAATTCTAACTCCAACTTTTCAGCCACGTGTGGTATGCACGCCTGTAATCCCAGCACTCGGTAGTTGAGACAGGAAGACTGCCACAAGTTCAAGGCCAGCATGGGACTACATAGTAAGCTCAAACCCAGCCTGAACTACACAACAAGACCTGTCTCAAAAAAAAAAAAATTAAAATAGCATCAACTTTGTTTTAGTAGTATGGGAATCTCTCAGCCAATTAGCTGGAGGGCAGCAATTTTGATAACAAGAGGCATTATGGTAGCAATTGTTGATTTCCTGTTTTGAAGTCCTGTATTATTTTCATTGTTTTGTTTTGATTGGCTTTATTCTCTTTTATTTTGTTTGGCTTTATTCTCTTTAAAATAAAATAAAATGAAAAAATGTTTAAGAAAGAATTAGCTGGAACCGTGTAATTTCCTTCTTTTCAGCACCTATGAGAAAACTGATGAATGAGGTGCTCAGACTATTTTCATGATGCTGATCGAAACTGAGTCATGCGGATGCGGCTTCCTGGACGGTGAAGTGCACCTCAGGAGCTACTGTGAGTGTCCACCTGCACTAACCAAGTGTCCAGCATCTGGCCAGTGTAGGTTTTACTTAGTGATATTTTCAAGGGGGAGTTTCTCAACTCGAACTCCTAGCTCTTATTTCCTTCATGCACACACTCACGCTTTCAAATATACCGCTTCAGCTAAGAATTTTACGTCTAAGAATATGTCCTTCAAAGCCCGCCATCAGTGATGGTCACTCAGTGAGGGATCTGGACTGAAGCCTAGACTCAAAGGCAAGGCTTGGTCCACCTGTCCCAGTGCCTAAAATCCTCAAAATGAGTGATGCGGAACTTCGTGTGTGGACCCAGAGACCCAAGTGCAACTGTTCCTCCTGGCCTGACGGCTTCCAGGGCTTGAAAAACATACACATTAGCCCAGAAGCCCAGGAGCTAAGGAGCTGAGGAGCTGAGTAGATGAGGAGAGGAGGAGATGAGGTGATGAGATGAGGAGATGAGATGAGGAGATGAGATGAGGAGATGAGATGAGATGAGATGAGATGAGATGAGATGAGATGAGATGAGATGAAGAGTGGCTCCATGCTTGTGTAGCGTGGGCTGCAGAGGAAAACCAGCCATTTCCCTCATGATACTGCACTGTCCTTCCCCACTTGGCCTCCAGGAAACCCGACCCAGGCTGCCTTACACAGTCAAGGAGGTGCCCAGGGAGCTAGGGCGAAGGCAGCCAGAAGGCACAGGTTCCATGGAGTGGTGCCCCCTACTGGTGTGGCACATGACGTTGGGTTCTGGGCGTCAGGTATTGGGAGGTTCTCTGATGTTTTTTGACAAAGGTTATCTGTTAACTTATTATTATCATTTTGAATTATTGGCAATGGAATCCTGGATATTTGTTTTATAATTTGAGTTTTAATAAAACCTGTCTCATTCTCAGCTCAATTTATCCATTTTTTAAAATTTTTTATTTAAAGCAAAAAAAAAAGCAGAACAAAAATGGTAGAAGTAATACAGAATTTCAAAAAAATAAGCAGTAAGAAATCACTATTTGATAAATTACATATTGTCCTCTTGGAAATAGCTGTTCAAGTTACAAAATTAAAGTATACAACGTGGACATTCAAACCATGAGGCTGCAAACAGCTCTATGCAATGATCCAACAAAAACTTAGTAACATGGTTATCAATCCTACACACTTAAACATACATGCAGTTATATCCTTTAGAGCACTTTCTTTTCCTCCTTTTGTTTTTTAAGTCCATTATCTTTTAGTTATATCACGTTTCAGCTTGCTCAGTACCTTGCTGACCTGTTTTGTTGTTGTTATTTGCTTTTTAATCACCTTATATAATTCTGTTGCTTTGGTTTTTTTCCTCATCCATTCCCCATGGATCAGCTTTGGTGGAGTTGGGAATTTTTGGAGGTATTTTGTTACCTTGTTATCTTTTTTTAAACTTTTTTTTATTATTTTGAAGGTAGTAAAATATAACAGAACAAGACAGAACAAAGCCAAGTGAGACAGTGCAGTGAAACTGGTACAGGACTTCACAGCCGGTTACCAGGATAATAGTAATAGGTACCATAGTGTATCTCATTATCTTCACAATAGCTGTCTTTTCAATCAGGTGTAGCAAAATCAAACCAAATACAGAACATTATAGAACTTATCAAAATAGAATATTAAATAGAGCAGTACAATTCATCAGAACAAAGCAAAATGATGATAACAATATTTGCCTTCAAAGAGATGGCAGAAGGAAATCCCCTCTATTTGCTACACTGCCTATAGTCAGCCTCCCATGAGCTGCTCAGACCTCTGGTTCCCATTTACTAATGGGGGGGTCAGTTTATCCATTTTTAATCACTAATCACTCTTTCCCAATGGCCCTCATGTCCCTCGGACATGCTACCTGTACAGGTTGCTTCTACTAAATTTCAGAGTTTTGGTTTTGTATTCCTATGATAAATCCCTTTTGATCGTGGTAGACAGCATTTTTACTACTCTTCTTGCTGTGTTTTGGTAGTATTTTCTTGAAGATGTTTTGTTAGGCCCCACAATCTTTAGTTTTCTTGTGATGTTGCCAGTTTTGATGGTAGGATAGTACTGGGCTAGTGGAATGAGTTAGAAAGAATATCTCTTCTATTTGTTGGAGGAGTTGAGAGCAATTAGTGTAAGTCTTCTTCAATGTTTAGTATAATTCAGTGTCAAGTGTCCACTCCTGATGTGTTTTTACTTGATTTTGGAACATTATTCAGAGTACTGTACCATCTTATTCTACCTCGGCTTCTACTGTCTTCCGCTTTTTCAGTTAGCTTTACTTGTTTGCTTTTAGCAGTTTGTGATTTTGTGTAATTTTTAGTATTTTCTCTTCCTCTGTTTAAATACATTTCTCAGAGATTGCTAAGAATTTCCCAATGGTATTTCTGATATTGTTTGAGCCTTCTCTTTTTCTTAATCTGTCTAGCTAAAGCATTTTCATGTTGATATTTTCAAACTTTCAAGTTTTGCTTTTGTTTTTGTCTTGGTTTTCTTCATACATTTCATTTTCCTCTTTTTGATCTCTATTAAAATGGCTGTGGAAACTAAAAAGTAACTTGCTATTAACTGAGGTACTTTGTCACGCTATACTTCCCAACAGCAGCAATTAAAAGCGAATGAATATTTGCAAGACAAAAACATTTCCAGCCGGGCGTGGTGTCTCACACCTATAATCCCAGCATTCAGGAGGCTGAGGCTGAGGATTGCTGCAAATTCAAGACCAACCTGGGCTACATAGTGAATTCAAGGACAGCCTGAACGACAAAGTGAGAACCTATGTCAAAAACAAAAAACAAACAACAATAACAACAACAAAAACATTTCCTTAACGGTCCAATAGTATCCTATTAGCAGTAGAAACTTCAAGCACACACTTATAAATTCAGCACTTCTCCACCCCAGCATAGGTGTAATGTTTGATACATTGTGTCAACTTGAGAAGTTTAGAAGCTTAACTAAGTAACTCAGCCGCACCACATCCAGGGGTGCAGGAGACGTGGCCTAGGGCAGCTGTTGGTGCTTCAGGATTTTGTAACGGTTGATTCATTATATGGACTTGAGCAGTTTAGAAGTTTGACTAAGTGACTCAGCAGAGGGTCAGCGTCCTCAATTTGTAAACATCCTCATCCTGTGAAAGAAGAAGGCATAGAAAGGGTGTGGGTGCTATCTCAATGCAGTACAAGGGAAGAAAAGAGACCTGCTCCTCCCTTTTGGCTTTGTTTCTTTTGATGTCTTCCTCGGCCATGACCAGTTGCCCCTGTGCCACACCACCCTGCCTTGGAGCCAGCTGATTATGGACTGAAACCTCCACAAACTGAGAGCGAAATAAACCTTTTCTTCCTTCACTTTGGGCATTGAGTATTTTGTCTCAGCAATGAGAGAAAAGTAATCAGGACAACAAGCTTGTGTGGAGGATGTGACTGGACCCTGAACACTGTGAGAGTAACTAGTGGCTTTTATGGGTGTATCAGTTTGTTTGATATTTGAAGCATGAAAGAGAATCAATCAATGTTGGGCTTCAATTATTTGACTTAGTAATACCTGTGAGTCTTAAGTATACTACTTAACTTTTGTATGCTTGTGTTATCAAAATAAACAAATAAATAACAATTTTTTTAAAAAAATCAAGCTCAGGGGACACTCCCAACAGGGGCCAGTTTCAGTAGCCACACAGTTATTTGTTTGTTAAATTACTGAAATTCTCAAGACTCTAGACACTAATGAAATCTTGAAGATGGCAGGAAAAAAAATAATAAGATTTATGAAGGAACAAATTAGAAACCAAATCATGATTTGGATGAGCAAATACTGCCAAATACTGACAAATAGGGTTCTTTCGATATGAAAACTCTCCCACCACACCAGAACTTAATCAAGAGCAAAATAAAAAAAAGAAAAAGAAAAATAGAAAATCATGGATTAGATTAAAACCACAAAAGGCAATTATACGTAGATATTTTAATTTCAATCAATATTTTAGATGTAATTTTCCAACAATCAACAGCTGAAGAGATACAAAGCTGGAATAGACCAAAGAGGAATGTATTTTCCTGGCATGGGTCCCATTAAGTTTATGAACTCTGCAACAAGACAGCAGCTCCCATTGCTGCAGCTTGAACTCCTACCCTCTGCTGCCTCCTGCCTCTCACCCACCGCTTCCCTGGCAGGGCCACCACCTCCCGTGTCCACCCAGCCCTTCCTGGCTACCAGCCCCTTCCATCCCTCCTCCCTGCCTCCCTGGCTGCTCCTGGCTCTTGTGGAACTCAGCCTCGATTCTGATTCAACTTCCCCACCAACTGATGTCTTTATAATTTTTTATTTACTTTTAGAATTATTGTGTCAATAATTATGAGCAAAGCAGACCAAAGTCCTTGCTCTTTGACAACCTAGAGTTTGGGTGGTGGAAGGACAATATTGATCATATAAAATATTTTATGACATAAAATTATGCCCACATTATACATCAATGGATAACATGTAGGATATATAAACACACATATATAATCAGGTGGTGATAAAGTGAACAAAGAAAGATAAAGTCTTCCTGGTACTGAATGTCTGACTGCCCGAATTATAATCAATATTTTGCTAGATTTTCTGCTCTGCCTTCCCTGGGTCTCCCAAGATTATAAGTCACAGTTTGGTCTAATTACATACAATAAAAGATAGCTAAACACATAAACATAGCAATATTTCATAACAAACCAATAAAGGTTGATATTATTAATGTCATTTTCAAATTTGTGTACTGATGAGAAATTGAGATACAGGAGGATATGTGAAATTTCTCAGGGACTCACAGCTAGGAAGTGGTAGACCTGGGATTTGAACCCATAGCATCTGTCTTCAGGTCACACATTTTAGCTAGGTGATAACAAGCCTTAAGCAAGTCTACATTCCTCCCCAAGGTTGGTTTGCATGAAATCTTTCAACCATTCTTCTCCTCTCAGTTTTGAAGTTTCCATGTATGTTCATTCTTCTCTGTATTTGTTGAAAATCATCATTTCTGTTTTTGAAGTCTCCCCTGGACCTGTGCTCTAGTGCTGCGTCTTCATGGGTCCTTTTACACCTCCAATTATATATCCTTCATCTTCCTTCTTAAATTGGGCGACAGAAACACAGGTTGGGGGGGTATAGCTTAGTGGCTCTGGGTTCCATCCCCAACACAGCAAAAAATAATAATAATCATAATAACCAAAGAAAAATAAAGAGCAGAATAATATTGTGAAAATTAACATCCTTTCTTTTTGCCCTGCTTAGTCCACATGGTCCTTTGCCCTAGTTGTCTTGAGGTTGTCGTTAAACTTGGGAGATTAGGACTGTGACCAAACGAATGGCAGCAATCGCTAGAGTGCTGGTCATCCTCTGACGTATGGGTAGGAGCACACAGCCAGCCAGGGGTCTTTAGCTCCTTTGCTGCACCTAACTCAGTGGACTCACGAAGTTCTCCTGTTGACCGGGAAAACCTTGGTCACCAGAGGTTTAGCAGGCCTCCAAGGACAGAGGCATGGTGAAGGAGAATGGGTCAGAGGTGACTGTGAGAGGACAGACAGAAGACGCAGGGCTGAGAGATCTGTGTCCTAAAATTGCTTTTACACGTCCAAACTGGAAGAAGGTGAGTTAGAGAAGGGACCCTGCCAACTGCCCTTCTAGCACCCTGGGAGGTCTTCTCTCTGGTTTCCTCCATCGTGGTAGGACTCAGGCACACCATGGGACATTTGGATTCCATGACCAAATTTCTCCTATGCTCCCTTTGTTCTCTTGTCTTTATTTCTACTTCTGATTCTTTATATTCCCTATCTCCACTTTGTTTTTTGTTCTTCAAATGTAAGTGTTTTTCAAAGTTTTATATTCAACACTTTTCTTTCCTTTAGTGATCTGATTTTTATATTTATTATCACTGTCGGCAGACGGTCCCTAAATCCATCTATCTGCTCATAGATTCTCTCTTGAACTTCTATATTGAATCACCAGACCCACTTACCTATTTTCCTGTGTGCTTCTTGCCCAATCTCTCAACTGGACACAAACCTATATATCTTCCCTGCCACCTCCCAAACCATTTTTCCTGTTTTACAGTAAGTGATGACATCACTGCTCTTTGTGAATTTGCCTACTTTCCAGTTTGAACAAAGATCTTGAAAATGTCTCACACATAATTAAGTTATTATAACTTTTAGTAGCTTAATAAAATGTCTGAGATATGTAATTTCTGTATGTCAGGTGCCAAAGGCTTTTCCTTTGTTGACTCATTCAATCCCTACAACAACTGGGCCAGATTATCACTATTATTACCAAGGAAGCCGAGGAAAGAGAGCGTGTCACCCAGATAGTTAATGGAAGACGTTAGGATTTGAACTCAGACAATGTAGAGCTATTGTAGTATACGGTTTCCTGCTACATGATACGATCATCTTACATTTAAAAAATTATAAAATTATGTACATAACAAAATCACATTTTCTAAGCCAAACAAGTGAGCAGTCTAAATAGCTTAGCATAGAAAAAAGATTGGAGGGAAATTACCAAAATATTAGTGATTTTCAAATAAAGGAAGAATTGAAAGCAATTCTATTTTCTTCCCTGTTTTTCCATATGACTATACTATTTCTAATTTTTAAAATTATACAGGTATACTTTACATTTCATTTTTAAATGACTGCAGTAAATTAAACATGGGAAGTGCTCTCAAACTTCCAAGCAAAAGTCACTTATCTACCGAAATCTTCCATTCCACTTCCCCTCCTACCTCCTGAATTACCACTCCTTATGAACTTATTAACTCTTGTATCTAAAACCAACCTCCGCGTCTGTCACTGGAGGATTTCAATTCAGGCTCTCATGGGCACTCAGTCTTCCACCCTCCGCCCTACACGTCCCTGAAGTCTCCTCTGTCATGGTTTCTCCCTGCCTGCTACAATCCTGCCAACCACATTCATTTCTTCCTCCTTGGTCTTCCTAACTCCCTGCAGCTCCCAGGTACTGAGCTAATTTTCTCTTTCTTTCTTCTGGTATTAGGGATTAAGCCCACGGCCATTGCACTGAGCTACAGCCCTTTTTCATTTTATTTACTTATTTATTTGGTTTTGAGACAGGGTCTTGCTAAGTCTCTAAGTTGTCCATTCCAGGCTCAAACTTTTCACTCCTCCTGCCTTAGCCTCTCGGAGTGCTGGGATCACAGGCACACAATACCACACCATGGGCATCTTACAAGTGAAGCCATAGCCTGAGCCTCGCTTCTGGGAGCAGGGATGAAATTAGCTGGTGTTCCCTTGTGGCCAGTGTCCACCAGCACTGTCAGGTCACTATCACTGTCACTCAGTGCAGGGAGCCAGAATGAAGCACATTAGCACTGCCAGCCTCTCTGGATCAGCTATTGGTCTATCCTCCTGTTTCCCTGACAGAAAGGAGACAGAGTCTACACAACCCCAGGCACATCCAAGCCAGAGCCCCGGGGCTTCCCCTCCTGATTTCCGTATTGATCACACAGCTGGAGGGCCAGCACAGCACCCAGCTGGACTTACCCAGCTGGACTGACGTTTGATCGTCTCTCTTATGTCTTTGGCTATGCAGCCCCTCTTGCTCAGAACACCCCAACGAGCACTTCGCAAATTTCTGCTTCTCCTTCTACTTATTTGTTTGTTTCTGTTTGTTTGTTTATTCATTTAGTGAGTTTTGTGGTACTAAGGGTTGAACCCACGGCTTTACACTGAATTACAACACCAGCTCTTTTTAAAATTGTTTGTTCATTTGTTTTGAGACTCTTAAGTCTCTAAATTGCCAAGTATCTAAATTGTGAAGACTGAGTTCAAACTTTTGATCCTCTGGCCTCAGCTTTCTTGAGTTCTGAATACTTTTTATGGTTTTAAAATTATGGCAAAATATAACAACATAAAAGTCTGTCATTCAAATCACTTTTAAGCATACAATTCAATTTCACAATGTTGTACAACCATCACCATGCCCAGTTCTAGAACTCTGTCACCCCAAACAAAAACTACTGATTTAACAATAACTCCAGCACTATACCTCACACACTACTGGTCATCTTTGATTCCCTTTCTGTCTCTGAGTTTGCCCTTCCTAGGAACCTCAAATAAGTGACTCATACAAATCTGTCCTTTGTGTCTGAATGTGGTATTCAGGGTTCTGGAAAGAAACAGAGTCACATGTACATGAAAATGTCTGTTATGAGCAATTGGCACATGTGAGAAGGCTGCCATCTGTCAACTGGAGACCAAGGAGATCTGGGCTGTGACTCCATTCAGAGCTTGGGAGCGTGAGGACCAAGGGAGCCAGCGGCATAAACCCAGTCTGAAGCCCGGTGTACCTGCCCAAGTGGACCAGCAGGAAGCCAAAGGGGCGGCTCCCTCCTTCCTCCACCTTTGCTTCTATTCCAGCCCTTGACAGAGTGAGTGACGTCCACCCACACCAGGGGGAGGAATCTGCTCTCCTAAGTCCACCGACTCAAAAACTAGCCTTGCCAGAGAGTCTCACAACTGCACCCAGAGATAACACCTAATCCAGCCCACAGTTAACAGCTGTAGTGGGTTATGTCACATAGCCTCATGTTTTCAAGGTTCGTTTGTATTGAGAGACACTCACTCCTCCGTATGCCTGGATAACATTCATGTTTTATTTATTCTCTCATCTTTTGATCGCTCTATTTATCTTCTAGGATCCGGGATGAGGCATTTAAACTTTTCCATTGTCAGTGCCCAAGATAGAACCATCTTCCTGTGTCTATGACACTCACTCAGCACAGTGATTAGACACAAAACAGGTCCTCAGCAAATATTTAAAGCATCAAATGCATAAAAGAGAAATTAATTCATGGTATAAGAATAAACACAACCAGAATCCTTTATTTCTCTACCTTTTTAACTAGTTGTGTGCTGCATTCCATATTTTATATTTTTTGGTTTTGTTTTTTTTTAAGACAGGGTCTCACTATGTAGTTCAGGCCCATCTCAAACTCTTGGTGACCCTCCTGTCTCAGCCTCCCTGGTGCAGAGATCACAGGCATGTGCCACCACACCCAACCATAGTTTTATTACTTTAAAAACCTCTTTAAAGAAGTATAGGTAGGGGCCAGGGATTTAGCTCAGTAGCATAAGTGCCTACCTGGCAAGTGCTAGGTCATGAGTTCAATCCTAGTACCCCCCAAAAAATAAAATAAAATAAATAAAACTGTAAAACTCTTACAACTTAAAAAAAAAATAAAGAAGCACTTGTATATTACCTGGGTGTCTAGGTACCAACCATAACGATCTCTTACAGTCGCATAAAAGTTTTGTTGTTGTTGGGGTGATTTTTGCAGTACTGTGAATTAAACCTAGGACCTTTGTACTGAGCTATATTTTCAAGCCTTTTTTGAGTTTTTGTGGTTTTATTTTGGGTTCTTTTGTTTTTGTTGTTTTTGTTTTGAGACACAGTCTTCCTAAGTGGTTAAACTGTCCAAGTTAGCCTCTAACTTGATGATCGCCTGCCGCTATTACTTAACTGTTCTTTTAGGTTGAAAGAAGCTAACTCTTTTGCCGAAAGGAAACACTGTCTCAAGTCAACGTTTGCAACAAGCTTTACTTAGGGATGTAATCAGATACCTGATGCCTGATACCTGCTGGTTTTCTCGTGTATCTTTCTGAGAAGCCTCACTGTTGCCAAAGTTATTTCATTGTGGAAAACGAAGAAACCATAGACTCAGAGCATAGAATCCCAAACCTTGCCTGACATAAATATTTGCTCAACAAAGTTCCAGAGTTTTCAGAGCAAGTGTTCCTCAGTAACATGCAACTCCCTAAGACATTTAGAATATTCCAACACGAGCTAGAGACGTGGAAGTACTAGCGCTAGTACTGTGTACCGCATTGCTCCAGATACATTTCAATTCTGTGCTTCAAATCATGTCAAAAATCTCTGAGCTGGAAAAGTAAATGAGAAATAATCCAAAAGGCAGTTCAAATAATTCTAAACAGGGGCAGACAGAGATTTATCCCGGAATACCCACTTCAGCCCTAACTGTACTGTCTTCATCATGGTCCTATAATTATCTCACAATCCAGGCGATCTGCACGTTGACCACTGGCCGGTTTAGCAAACACGGGGCTGAAAGTTTCAGCTCTTCTCCCCTAGGGGCCGAGGGCTGAAGCTTATGTGTAAGGTGTCAGACTGCCACCTGCTGGTTCCCGACCCATATTCATGGGAAAGATAAAATGCAATACATAGGAGAGAAAACTCTTCTTTCAGTAAATCTTCCAGATGGAAGAGTAGTAGATTAGAAGAGAATATGGAAATTTTTTCTCTGAATTCTAGGAGGAATCCTGAATAAACCAACAGTCTGCCCCAGTACTGTTGAATGGTAATACTCCCCTTAGGACTTAAAGAATTCAGAAAACAAATCTAGTTCTGGTTTCAGGGCACTGATGGTAGAGCATACAGGGTAGATTTAGGGTGGAAGATGGGGAATAGGAGTCCAACTACAGCCAATCACTTCACTCTGTTGTCATTATTGTTTTATCTGCTCTCCATCATAGAGAGGAATTGGCCGCGGGGCATGCAGAGATTTCTCCAGCTGGGAGACATCTGTGTCTGCCCAAAAGCATTTTGTGCAGTAAGGGCTGTTCTGTAGGATTCAGGGACAGATGTCAGACCCACACTGCCTGGGACAGTAGCCAACAGTCACAAGGGTGCTTTTGCACCTGAAAGTGGCCGGTCCAAATTGAGACGTTCTGTGCCTGTCCAATGCCCATGACATGCCAAAGGCTTGCTATGAAAGTAAAATGTAGCACTGATTATTTACATTGCTTAAATATCGAAGTGATACTGTTTTGGATATATCGAATGAGATAGAATGTACTACTTAAATTCATTTCATCTTTTTTTAAAAATGTGGGTACTAGAAAGATTTTAAATGGCTTGTGGCTCAGATTATTTTTCTACTGAGTCTGACAAACGATCACAGCTGAGTTTATTGAACGGTGGCTGCAGACTCAGGGTTACGTCACTGTATATCAGGCTGAGGGTTTTATGCACACTGGTTTTCCATTTAACCTTCATCCTGACAGCATAAAAATGTGTATTGTTATCATTCCAGTGTCACAGCTCAGGAGACTGAGACCTGGGATAATAGGGACAAAGGCTCCCGAGGCTGGGTGTGGCTGTCTGGACACAGATGTGGACATTCAAAGGCAGGCTGCTACCCCTATGCCACTGCCGAGGCCCTTCCCTTCCTCCTGTTCCTGGACCTTTTGGGTGGCTCTTCCCCTCCTCCCTACTGGACCAACATGCTATAAATTCTATAGTGATTTGAAAAAAAAAAAAGATTTCTCTCCCTTTCACATTTTTCTAGACCCATAGTAAGTAACAAATTTGGAGGTGAAATGGTATAGAGAGGCAGAATTCTTTCCAACTATTCCGTCTAATTTTTGTCCATCTTGGCTTTTGGTGTCTCAAAGTATAAAATTTCTCAGACATCATAAATCCTTGAGAAAGTACGAAGTTTTAGACAAAAACAGATTTTCCAGATTTGCCTGGAATTTCTTTGGCCTCTTGCAAAGAAGGAACATTCTGTTTATACAAAAGCGCGGAGTAAAATTTCTGTGAGCCTGGACTCCCTCTGCTCAGGTGTGCACAATGGCTCCTCATGCATTCGAATGCGCACTAGGGCGCCTAAGCACATGTGCACGCACCGGGAAAGTCGTTCACCGCGTCTATTGCAAAAGGAAATCAGGCTTTTGGGCTTCTCAGTTTTCATTAGGCAAATTTAAAATTTGGCAACAAGTAACATAACAGCTGTTATTTCTGGAGTAATTATTCAGGAATGAATAAATGTGACCTTTCCTCCATGTCTAATCACTTTCTGCTTTGTCTCTAGTTGTTTCGGTTCTTTCCATTGTTGTGGAATGCCAAGAAACTTTTAGCAGTGTCTAGCAGAGCAAAATCCTAACAAATTATATGTTAAATAATGGTTTCTAGTGCCAAAAGAGAAACAAAGACTAGACTTTTTAAGACTTGGCCCCTTATTTATCCACTCCCCTCCTTATCATCCATCCATTCATCCACCAACCCATCCATCCACCTGTACCTACCATCTATCCATCCACCCACCCATCCATTCATCTACCAATCATCCATCCATCCATTCATCCACCAACCCATCCATCCACCTGTACCTACCATCTATCCATCCACCCACCCATCCCTTTATCCATCCATTTCATCTGTTATCCATTTATTCATCCACCCACTCACCCATCTATCTATTGTCCATCCATCCACTCATGCCAGGGATGGGAAATAGAGATTCAACAGAAAAATAGGAACTTAACCCTGGCCTCACAGAACTTATATTCTTGTGGGAACAGCAGACAATAAATAAGTAAACAATCAAATAAAACTAATTACTGAGATGAGTTGTATGAGGAAACAGGGTATTGAGATGGAACGCAGCCAACTTTGACTGGTCGGGGAAGTTTCGGTTCTGTGGAGGAAATGGTCCAGCAGTCCAGGCAGAAGGAACTGCAAACGAGTGATCTGGTAGCTGACAGGAGCAGA